>SJYX01015262.1:124900-143109 GCA_006410675.1 Oreotragus oreotragus | reverse complement strand
CCAGTTTCCTCTCTGGTTTCCCCACTGGTGCCTCTGCTTCGCTGCTCCCCCACTGGAGAGCTTCCCAGCTGGGGGTTTCCACTTGTAGGGATGCTTTTCCCCAGCTCCCTCCCTCCTTCAAGTCTTCGCTCAAAGGACACCTTCTTCTTAATCCGGGGTTTAAACTTGTAACCTGTTCCCCCAGCTGCTCTTCCAAACCCTCCTCTGCTGTTTATTTCCCCCGAAGCGCGCATTACTGACATGCCCCACAGGAAGCATTTCTTGTGTTTATTGCTTATCGTCTGTGTGCCCTGCACGAGGGCAAACGTCTGGGGCCCGTGTCTCTCGCTGATGTGTCCCGAGCGCCTTGAGGAGTGCTTGCAGTGTTAGTAGGTGGTGAATAAATGTTGTTGATGAATCAATCGATACGTAGAGTCACAGGGCAAAGCTGGCCAGTTCCGAGTTTCTCGTGTTTCCAGGGGAGGGAGAGACGTCCCTGACCACCAGGTCCAGGGCAGCTCCTCAGGGAAGATGTTGGAATTAAATCCATCATTTACGCTTCCCTCCCAGAGCTTATCAGTCAGGGGCCCAGACACACCCTCCCGGCCAGCACGGCGGTCCCGCCCGTCTTTGAACAGACCATCCGCCTGTCCACAGAGGATTCTCTGTTGTCCTACCCTTGAACCAACCCCTGGCCAGCTTCTCCCTCTGCTAACTGCCCACCACTTGGCAGCCGGCAGGCTCCTTGAGAGGCTGTGTCCTTCTCTGAGGACGTGCTTCCCTCCTTCCAGCAGGGGGTGCTTATTTCTTGCATCCCCCAGTTTGGGAGGCTGACGTCTCTTGGCTACATCCCACCTGCTCTGTGTTGCTTGCCATCTTCAAGGCTCCAACCACGCCCTCGTTTTAGCAAACATTTGGCCCCTGGCTCCTGGCTTCCCTGCTCCCCAAGCCCTGCCACCATCCAGGGGGCCTTCAGCATCTGTGGGAACCGTGCATGCAGCGTCTCGGGCTTTTACCCTCCAAACCCCACATCTCAGGAGCCTCTGCTGCCTCTCCAGCTCAGCCTCCCATTGCCACACAGTCCTTGAACTTGAGGCACAGCCCGTGGTCACTCCATCTCCAGAAGCTGAGTCACTCGGCACTTTTAAGAGCAGCTTCTCAGCACTTCCCAGCTCTCTCTTCTTATTTGCTTTTTTCCTTTGCAGTCATCACCCTCGGATAGACAGTATCTTCTGCTTCTGTATTTGTTTAATGCGTCTCCCCAACTCTCTAGATGCCGTATAACCTTCAGTGAGGGCAAGAATTTTTAGCTTATTTCTTGGCTCTATCTGCCACCCAAAGAATATTACGGGGTATAGTAGATGTTCGATAAATATTTGTCAAGTAGCTGAAACATCATTGCGAGTGCTTTATGTATACTGCTTGGCAGAAAAATTCATTCGTGTTTTTCCGTATGAAAAACTTGAATGAACTTTCTGGTCAGCCCAATACAATGCGGGCAGCACCCCACAGAGAGATGGGCCTGGTGGGCTATAGGCCATGGGGGTCACCAAGAGCTGGTTGGACATGACTGGGAGGCTAAAACACCACCAGCAGCTCAGAAGCAGGTACTCTCACCATCCATGTGCTACAGATTGAAAACACCAAAGCTCAGAGAGGTGAGGCAACTTCCTTAAGCCCACCCAGCCTCGGGCTGGGAGTTAACCAGAGCAGATGGACCACGGAGCCCAGGCCCTTAACCGTGAGGCTGCCCTGCCTCCTGCGGGAAGTGTCTCCTGAGTCTCGGCACTTCTGCCCACATCCTCCTGACAGCCTCTGCTCTCCACCCCCATGGGGGCAGCTTCAGTGCTCTCTCCTGGACCGTCTCTACCAGCTCCTACTGGCTCCTTCAACCTCCGGGCTGATTTCCTCCTAGGCCCCTCTGTCATCTCATAGGTACACATGCAAGTGTGAAAACACACACACACAGGCCCACACGTGCCTTCCCTTTCCCCTGAGCTTCATGACTCCCCATTGTGTCTGCCCTGCAGGTTAAACTCCTGGGCAGCACTCAGGGCTCCTCCCCACCAGCTCCCAAGTCAGCTCCTATTACATCCTGCATGTTCCCTTTGCTCCAAACACACTGACCTTCTCACTGTGCCCTTCCCACACTGCAGCCTTTTCCGGCAATGATCGTAACGTTCTTCTCTGCCTTTCAAAGTCCTCTTCACCACTCAAGACCTACTTCCGTTGTCACCTCCTCCCCGAAGCCTTCCCTGACACCCCAGCCCATCAGACATGCCCTCCTCGGGGTCTCCACAGTCTCTGGGCATTGTCTGTCACCTTGCACATCTTGAAGCTCTGTAACTACCCATCTGCAATGGCTTGTCTCCCCCTGAGGGTCGTGGGCGCAGGAAGAACAGGGATGCCCCTCTCCTTTCCTGTGCCCCAGCCCCCTGCAGAGGAGGGGTCTGAAATGAAGTCATCTCCTAAGGTCATCAAGTGCTTTGCGATCACCGCTAATGCACACACACACCCTCATTTTACAGGTAGGGAAGTTGAGGGTCAGGAATCTGGAAGCCAGGACCACATGGCTGGTTGAGGGGTCAGGATGGCTGAGGTAGGAAGCAGCCTTCCTCGAAAGCCTGTACTTCAGGATTTCCCTGGTGGTTCAGTGGCTAAAACACCATGCCCCCAACGCAGGGGGCCCGGCTGTGACCCTCGGTCAGGGAGCTAGACTCCACATGCCTCAGCTAAGCGTTCCAAAGCCGAAGTCCATATGTCAGTTGCTCAGCCGTGTCCATCGCTGTGGCCCTGTGGACGGTGGCCCCGTGGATGGTGGCCCCGTGGACTGTGGCCCTGTGGACGGTGGCCCCATGGACTGTGACCCTGTGGACGGTGGACTGTGGCCCTGTGGACTGTGACCCTGTGGACGGTGGACTGTGGCCCTGTGGATGGTGGCCCTCCTCTGTCCATGCGATTCTCCCGGCAAGGACCCTGGAGTGGGCAGCCGTTCGCTTCTCCAGGGGGTCTTCCTGATCCAGGGATCAAACCCGGGGCTCCTGCCTTGCAGGCAGATTCTTTCATCTGAGCCACCTGGGAAGCCCTGAGTTTGCATACTGCAACAAAAGGTCCTGAATGCTGCAACGAAGATTAAAAATCCTGCCTGCTGCAAGTAAGACCCATCACAGCTAAATAATTCAATAAATATTAAAAAACACACACCTGTGCTTTCCCTTCCCCAGCTGCTTCACGGTCGTGCTGAGCACAGGGAAGCGGAAAGGAGGGAGGGAGGCGGGGGGGGGAGAGAGGAGTGATGTCAGGGCTCCGGTGGGCTAGGGTTGTGAGTGCCGGGGACCCTGGGCTTCCTCTGCTCTGATGCCTCTCCAGATGCGGCCGGGACCCCAGATGGACCGTGAGCCCCACCAGTGCCCCGCCCCCCCAGGTTGTCCTGGAACAGCCTGGGGTGCAGGGTTCCAGGCAGAGCACAGAGGCTGGCTGACATGACTGCAGCGGTGTGACTTGATTCAGATGAGATGTGGGAAGGCTGTGTAGGGAAGGAGCCAGGAAAAGAGTGCTGGGCCCTGCTTGGCCTCAGGCGTGATGATGGCCTGCACTGGGGTCCTGGGTCAAGAAGTGTGGCTGCATGCCTTCCCTGCCAGGGGACATGCACTTTTTTCAGTTTCAGAAAGGGATTAGAAAGCAAGACGCTTGTGGGGCTGCAGCGAGGTCCCAGGAGCTAGCCTACTGCCTGGGGATAGAGTCCCTGGACAGCTACTTCTGGACGACCTTGGACCACTTACTCAGCTGCGCCCTGCCAAGTAGCTCCTGTGTAACCTCAAGCAAGTGACTTAACAGTTTTGTGCCTTAGTTTCTACATCTGTAAAATGGGACCATGCCGGTTCCCCCGCCCCACTCCTAGGAAACTGGGACGATAAAGGAGAGAACGCCTGTCAAGTGAGTGGGTGGGAGCAGGCAGGTCCTGGTTGGGCTGGGTGTTTCTCCTGTCTCCCCTCCTCCATCAGCCCTCCCCGAGGGGCCACTTCCTGACCCCTGGGCAGACCGCTCCACTGGAAATGTCCTTGGGTCTCTGCCTGGATGCTCATCTCAGTAACTCCTCTGATTCTGCACTTGGAGCTGTTCAGTTCAGTTCAGTTCAGTCACTCAGTCATGTCCGACTCTGCGACCCCATGGACTGCAGCACTTCAGGCCTCCCTGTCCATCACCAACTCCTGGAGTTACTCAAACTCATGTCCATTGAATTGGTGATACCACCCAACCATCTCAACCTCTGTCATCCCCTTCTCCTCTCACCTTCAATCTTTCCCAGGATCAGGGTCTTTTCAGATGAGTCAGTTCTTCCCATCAGGTGGCCAAAGTATCAGAGCTTCAGCTTCAACATCAGTCCTTCCACCGAAGCCGACATTTCCCCATCTCCTTTCATTCTGGGTCATTAAAGAGAGGCCTCCTCCCTCCACTTGGAAAGTCATTCTGGAGGCCTCTCACCCCTCACCCCGGTCAGATCGCCCCCAGATTATGTCCACAAAGTCGGAGGCCCTCAGCCCAGGGGGCTCAGCCAGACCTGGGAGAGGTGCAGACGGCGAGCTGGCCCACTCACCTCGGGCTCGGGGGTGCGCCTTCTCTGCCCTGCGGTCGACGCCTCTCGGAAGTCCATGCCATAACGCCCTCACTCAGGGTCTGTCCCCCAAGGACCACCCCACCCACTGACCAACACTGACACTCCCATCAAAGTGGCGGCAGAACTGATGGGTTCCTGGGATCCGATCTGATTGTTCTAAGCTTCTAGAATTCGGGGGCTCTCAAATTCTGGTCCACTTCATCTAAAGCTCCCACCTTGGGTTCATAGCGCCCTGATGTGGGTAAACAAATTGGTGCTTCTGGCGTCCCCTCTCCCCACCTTTTTCACCCCATGCTGCAACCAGTTAAGACCCCTTGAATTCCTCCAAAAGAGCCTGACTTTTTCAGCTTCCATATCTCTGCTGAGGCTGCCAGTTTCTGCCAGGAATGCCATCCCCACGCCAACCCCCTCCTCCAGAGGAGATCTGACTCATCCTTGAAGACCCAGCTCAAATACCATCACCTCCATGAAGCCTTCGTGGGGGTCCTGTGCTGAACAGAACTACCCCACTCCCACCCCCAGCTCAGCCAGCCCCTGTCGCATTAGCCGTCTCATTATTGGTGTGTTGTGTGTCCTTTCCGGAGAAGGCAATGGCACCCCACTCCAGTACTCTTGCCTAGGAAATCCCATGGGTGGAGGAGCCTGGAAGNCCCCACTCCCACCCCCAGCTCAGCCAGCCCCTGTCGCATTAGCCGTCTCATTATTGGTGTGTTGTGTGTCCTTTCCGGAGAAGGCAATGGCACCCCACTCCAGTACTCTTGCCTAGGAAATCCCATGGGTGGAGGAGCCTGGAAGGCTGCAGTCCATGGGGTCGCGAAGAGTCAGACATGACTGAGCGACTTCACGTTCAATTTTCACTTCCATGCATTGGAGGGGGAAATGGCAACCCACTCCAGTGTTCTTGCCTGGAGAATCCCAGGGACGGGGGAGCCTGGCAGGCTGCCGTCTATGGGGTCACACAGAGTCGGACACGACTGAAGTGACTTAGCAGCAGCAGCGTGTCCTTTCAGCCAATGCGTGTGGGACACGGTGCAGGCCTGGGCAGGCAAGGGCTGCACCCCCAGGCAGAGACACCACCCTCCGGAGCAGGGAGGCAGTCAGCTCCTAGAATTCAGAGCAGGCACTCTCTCTCCCCAGCGTGCATCTGGCACATAGACTGCTCGACAACGAACTCAGGGAAGCGAACAGCAAGCGCTCCATTTGTGGACTCTGAGTGAGTGGGTGAGTGAGTGGCTAGGGGGCATGAGGGAGGGGTGGGAAGAGGCCTTGGTGATGGGAGGAATTTATCTCAGCCCAGCACCAGGAGGATTCCATCCCAGACACAGCTGTGGTCCCATTGTGGGAGAGGGCCCGGGGGATGGTCGGGATGGAGCAGCGCTCAGCATGCCTGTGCGGCCCGAGGGACCTGGAGTGCTGCCAGGACGGGCATCCAGGGCGGCCGGCCCTGCGTGTGGCCAAGGCCTGAGCCGCCCACACCTTGGGAGACGTCCAGCTAAGAGGCTGCGTCTAGACGTGCTGGAGGAGGGAGAAAGGGGCACATTCAGATTTGAAGCCTGAATGCGAGCGCCAGTGGGCAGAGTTACTGATGAGAATCTTTGCCGTGTGACATTCAGGAGAAGTGAAAGCGGAAGTATGAGTCACTCAGTCCTGTCTGATGCTCTGTGACCCCGTGGGCTGCAGCCCGCCAGGCTCCTCTGTCCATGGGATTTTGCAGACAAGGATACCCAGCAGGTTGCCATTTCCTTCCCCAGGGGATCTTCCCGACCCAGGAATTGAACTTGGGTCTCCCGCATTGCAGGCAGATGCTTTACCCTCGGAGCCACCGGGGAAGCCCACAAGGATACCGAGCAGGTTGCTATTTTCTCCTCCATGGGATCATCCTGATCTAGGGATGAAACCCGAGTCTCCTGTGTCTCCTGCATTGGCAGGTGGGTTCTTTACCACTGGGCCCCCAGCCAGGGATGCCCAGTGTGAGGGCTACAAGCGAGTTCTTGCACACCCCAGTGTCTTGTTCTCCATCAATGCTGATGACCGCTTTCATGTCCTTTTTCCATTGGGATTTCCTCCTAGTCTTACTTTTCCATACTGCATCTGGGCACCTATGTTTTTTGGCATTTCCCATTTAAAGGAGTACGTCAAGGCTGTATATTGTCAGCCTGCTTATTTAACTTATATGCAGAGTACATCATGAGAAACGCTGGGCTGGAAGAAACACAAGCTGGAATCAAGATTGCCAGGAGAAATATCAATAACCTCAGATATGCAGATGACACCACTCTTATGGCAGAAAGTGAAGAGGAACTAAAGAGTCTTTTGATCAAAGTGAAAGAGGAGAGTGAAAAAGTTGGCTTAAAGCTCAACATTCAGAAAACAAAGATCATGACATCTGGTCCCATCACTTCATGGGAAATAAATGGGGAAACAGTGGAAACAGTGGCTGACTTTATTTTTCTGGGCTCCAAAATTACTGCAGATGGTGACCGCAGCCATGAAATTAAAAGAGGCTTACTCCTTGGAAGGAAAGTTGTGACCAATCTAGACAGCATATTGAAAAGCAGAGACATTACTTTGTCAACAAAGGTGCGTCTAGTCAAGGCTATGGTTTTTCCAGTAGTCATGTATAGATGGGAGAGTTAGACTATAAAGAAAGCTGAGCGCTGAAGAATCGATGCTTTTGAACTGTGGTGTTGGAGAAGACTGTTGAGAGTCCCTTGGACTGCAAGGAGAGCCAGACAGTCTATCCTAAAGGAGATCATTCCTGGGTGTTCATTGGAGGGACTGATGCTGAAGCTGAAACTCCAACCCTTTGGCCACCTGATGTGAAGAGCTGACTCATTGGAAAAGACTCTGATACTGGGAAAGATTGAGGCAGGAAGAGAAGGGGACGACAGAGGATGAGATGGTTGGATGGCATCACCGACTCAGTGGACATGGGTCTGGGTGGACTCCAGGAGTTGGTGATGGACAGGGAGGCCTGGCAAGCTGCGGTTCATGGGGTCGCAGAGAGTCGGACATGCCTGAGCGGCTGGACTGAACAGCTGTGGCCTGGCCCCCATCCCTGTCATTCAGCCACCACAAGGACCCCCTTCCCAAGGCACCCAGTCCAGGTGTAGACTGAAGAATATGTTTATTGCCTCAGTTTCCCTTTGAGATCCAAGGCCAGTTGATGCCAAGCTGTGAGGCTGCAACCTCACACATGAGAGAGGCTGTGTAGACTGAGGCCACTGGACAGGTCGAGGCCCCCCGGCCTGAGTGCCAGCTCTGCCAACCACTCCGCGTGGGCCCTGGATTGGGACCCTGCTGTCCCACATACAGCCTGTGCCCACGTCTCAGCTCTGGCACCACGGGTGGCTGCTGGCTTAGTGTCTGTCTTTGTCCAGCACCCCTGAGGGTGGACGCCCTGAGGGTAGGGACAAAAGATGTCTGGTTCCTTGTTCTATCCCCTAGCATGCACAGCAGTGGCTGCAACAGTTATTTAAAAAAGAATAAAGATACTAAAGATACTGAGCAATGAAGACCTACCAGGCATTGTTCTAAATACTTCTCATGAATTAGCTTAGGTAACCCTCTGGACAACCCTGTGAAGTAAGGCATGGATATTATCCCCATTTTGCAGATGAGAAAACTGAGGCCCAGAGCGGTTACATCCCTTGTCCAAAGTGATATATTCATAAGTGGAGATGGAACTGGGACTCTAGCTTCAGAGATTGATGTCTTAACCATCACTCCCTCAATATTTTGCAGAAGGAAGTAAGAAGTCACTTCCCAACTCCACCCAAGTCTTAGCATCTACATTTAAGAGCACGAAGAGATGGGCCTGGAGAATGAATCCCATACCCCTTTCCCAAATTGACAGTCCATGGTTCTCACTAGAAAGAAGAGTTCTCTGCTCTTTTAAGGCAGCTGAAGCCTGGGCATTGGTCCCTCACTTGAAGATTCCTTTTTTAAGGGAGCCGCATGTCTGACTTCCCTGGTGGCTCAGACAGTAAAGCATCTGCCTACAATGTGGGAGACCCAGGTTCAATCCCTGGGTCAGGAAGATCTCCTGGAGAAGGAAATGGCAACCCACTCCAGTATTCTTACCTGGAAAATTCCATGGATGGAGGAGCCTGGTAGGCTACAGTCCATGGGGTCACAGAGTCAGACGCGAGTGAGCGACTTCACTTTCACCTTCATGTATGACTGTTGAGTACCTGCCCAGAGGCAGTCCTGAGTGTTTCTGCCCGACCTGGGGGCGTATCTCATTTAATCCCCATAAAGACCCTATGGGGACTTTTCAGTGGTCCAATGGTTAAGAATTGGCCTTCCAGTGCAGGGGACACAGAGTCGATCCCTTGTCAGGAAACAGATCCCACGTGCGGCAGAGCTACTAAGCCCGGGCACTGCAAATAGAGGAAGTCTGCACACCACCACCACAAGCACCCAGCACAGCCAAAACAACAATAAAAAAAGACCCTATGCGGCAGATCAGCTTCACTTACAGCAGAGAAAACCAAAACTCAGAGAGGTGAGGCAACTCTCAAGGCCACACAGCAAGTCACAGTAGCGTCAGGACTTGAATCCAAGCAGTCTGGTCCCACAACCTGGGTTGCCCGTGGAGTCTCCCTGTGGCCTGCTGGTCAGGTCCACGCGCCACGGCCCCGTCAGTGCCCCCCGGGGACCCTGCTTGCTCTGACTCGGTGGCTGCGATCCTTTGGCTCAGATTGGGGAAAAACCCATAGGTTCCACAACCAACTGGCTCCTGCCCCTCTGGCGTTCCTTCCAGGAGTAGGGGGTAGGGATGGGAGCAGGGCTGGGTGCATCCTTCCCCGCGCTTCAGGCACAGATGCTGGATCCGCCCCGTGGCTCTCTTCCTGCAACATCAGCACCATAGAGGCGACTCCCACAGGAAGTCATCTGAACCAAGAGGTAAATGGACCATAGAGGATGCAGGCAGCGGCCTCGAAATGGATCTCAAGGGGCAGCTTACTTGCAGGAGAACCTCGGAAGAGGTCTGTGGTGTCTCTTTTTGTGTTAGGACGCCATGTGGTAAAGTGCCAGCTGAGAGTTTGCATGGAGTGGGGAGCCAGTTGGACGTTCCTGACCCTTGTAACAAGCTGTCCCTGGGTCAAGCACTATGCTAAGTAATTCATGTTGATTACCACACTGATTCCTCCTAACCCTATATTATTACTATTATTTTTTTTAACAGATGATCTGAGTGAAGCTGAAACTCCAATACTTTGGCCACCTGATGCGAAGAACTGACTCATTTGAAAAGACCCTGATGCTGAGAAAGATTGAAGGCTAGAAGAGAAGGGGACGGCAGAGGATGAGATGGTTGGATGGTATCACCGAGTCAACGGACATGAGTTTGAGTAGACTCCAGGAGTTGGTGATGGACAGGGAGGCCTGGCATGCTGCAGTCTGTAGGGTCACAAAGAGTGGGATATGACTGAGCAACTGAACTGAGCTGAACTGAGTGAACCTAAGAGAGGGTAAGAAACTTGCCCAAGGTCACAGAGCTGGTAAGTGATACGCCTGGGACTTGAACTGGCAGTCTCAGTCCAGTGCCTCTGCATTTACTGCGCTGCTGGAGCTAAACCCACAGAAGCAAGAGAAAAGCCTTCCTGATGCAGAGTGGGGCTGTCAGCAACAGAGATGAAACCAACCAGAGGCAAGTGAGTAGGAGTCCCCCAGCCTGAGGGTCAAGAGCTCAGGCTCTGCACTCCCAACAGAGTTGGGTTGGAAGCCTGCCTTTGACTTGTATCTCTGAGTCGAATGGACAAGTGACTTCACCTATCTGAGCCTCAGGTTTCTGATCTGTAAAATTGGTACATTAGAGGCCTACCTCCTGGCATCATTATGACAAAATGAAGTGATGTGTCAAGCACCGTACCTGGCCTGGAGTAAGGGGTCCTCAAGTCTGGACAGTGTGTCTGATTCAGCAACAGGGTATCAGGGGCCAAGCTAAAGCTGTGTGAACAAAACAGGGCTGAGTGTTAAAGGTGAGTGGGCAGCTCTGGCCTGTGCTGGGGAAGATGTGATGAGGAACAAAGTTGGTCAAGGCCAGATCTCCCAATAGACTTGTGAGGAATCTCGTAGAAAGGGGATCTATTAGGAAAGGCTTCAGGGCCCAAAGAATTGAAAGGACAGAAGTAAAGCAGTGAGGGATTCCGATCCCTGACCAGCTTATCCTCTCAACTCCACCACTGAGCCTCAGGAGAATGATTAAGAGTATCCACACCTCACAGGAAGCAATGTATAATCAAAGCGTGTTCACGTCCATAAATTAATTCGAGCTTTCCAAATAGGGGCAAAATAAATTATTATCCCCATTGTAAGGATCAGGAGCCTGATGCTGGGAAAGATTGAGGGCAGGAGGAGAAGGGGACGACAGAGGATGAGATGGTTGAATGGCATCACCGACTCGATGGTCATAAGTTTGAGCAAGCTCCGGAAGTTGGTGGTGGACAGGGAGGCCTGGCGTGCTGCAGTCCATGGGGTCGCAAAGAGTCGGACAGGACTGAGCCACTGAGCTGAACTGAACTGAAGGATCAGGAGACTGAGGCTCAAAGGGAAAGTAACGCAACAGAATTGGAGTTCCTGTAGCACAGCCTCCTCTATGCTGTGGACTGAATGTCCCCTTTAAGTTCATATTTTGAAGCCTTGATGCCCAGTGAGATGGTGTTTGGAGGTGGGGCCTCCCAGGGATAACTAGATTTCAATGAGGTCATGATTATAGAGCCCCCATGATGGGTTTTTACAAGAAGAGGAAGAAACGAAAGCTGTCTTTCTCCACCTTGCGAGCAAACAGCAAGAAGGCATCCAGCTGTCTGTAAAGCAGTAAGTATTTCTCTCCCAAGAATTTGACCTTGTTGGCCCCCGATCTCAGACTTCTAGCCTCCAAAACTACGTGAAGTAAATCGTTTAAGCCACTCAGTTGACGGTAGTTTTGTTACAGTGGCACAGGCTGACTAAGACACTGTTAAAACCAACGACTGCTTGATTGCCAGGCAATCAACCTACCTCTCAAGCTGGGGCTTGAGAGCTGCAGAAGCCAGCTGCATTGGCCACAGGTATTCAGATCTGCTGATCAGAGTTAGTGACCAGGGCTGGGGCGAAGATGCCGAAAGGGATCCAGCCCAAGATCACCTTTTCTCTTCCCCCAGTTTGCTGTTAACATCCTCCCAAAGGCTCTGCTGCCCCTCTCTTGGGGAAACCCGCGTGTGCCCTTCGTGTTCTTGGGCAGATCTTTCTCATCCCCTTCCTCTGGACACAAGGCACATCACACGTCTCCGCCCCTTTGCAGGTGTGGTTGTGTGTCTTGTCTGGCCAATGAACAGAGTGGAAGTGAAGTGGGTCACTTCCAGGTGGAAGCTGTAACAGCCAGTGTGCAATTGGCCATATCTTCTTCCCTGCTATGGTGATCACAGAGACGCATGTCCGCGAGGAGCCTCTGTTATCCTGGACAAAAGTGAGAGTGTGCATGACCCCCAGATGTGTGGCTCAAGCCAGAATGGAAACATTGCTGCTCGTTACTGCATCATCACCTCATCTACTAGCGAGTCAGTCCGCGGATGGGTCTCTGAGTAATTGTGGTCCCAAGGACAGAAGCCACACTACGGAGAAGAGATTAAGAGGCGGGGAAAGGGGAGATGGGCCAGTGAGTTCACTAGAATACAAGCTCCCGGAAGGCAGAGTCTTGCATATTTTGTAGACAGTTGCATGCCCAGTGCTGGGCAATCGACAGATACTCATTAAATGTTAAATAAATGAAAGAATGCCCCAAGGTGTGGCAGGCAATGCAGAAACAAAAGACTTGAAGGGCAAAGGGCATGGCCCTTGCAGGGAGAGTCATTCACTCCTTCACTCGTGAACTTTACAAATATTAAACATTGGCCACACAAGATCTCTAAATTTACCCAATAATTTGACCAGAAAGAGGCCAAGTGAATCAACTTAAGACAGGGTAGAAAATGTCATAGGAAATGGTGGAAAAAAGTTTTCGACGTGGATTTCATTTTAAGAAATGAAACTAAAAATATAAAAATAAAATCTTGCATTATTAAAATAAGATTGCAAGTGTAACCACATGCTGAAGTTTTCAGTGATCATGGGAATTTCCTGGTGGTCCAGTTCTTAAGACTCTGCCCTTATACTGCAGGGACACAAGTTTGATCCCCGGTCAGGGAACTAAGATCTCACATGCCATGTGGCCCCCCCAAAAAAATTACAAAGAATAAAACAATGTGGTTGGGGCAGTAACATTTTTGAACGTTATATGCTAGAATGATGTGACTTTTTTCATTTCATATTTCACTGTCTCAGCAGAGTGCTTGAAGTTTCCTATCATAAACTCAGCGTGACCAGTTTTCTCCGGTGTCATTAACTGGCCTACCTCTGCCAACATTTGTCTATGAATTTGGGTGGGATTAAAAGAGTCCCACAAGGGGCTTCCCTTGTAGCTCAGCCGGTAAAGAACCTGCCTGCAGTGCAGGAGACCTGGGTTCGATCCCGGGGTCAGGAAGATCCCCTGGAGAAGGGAATGGCAACCCACTCCAGTACTCATGGACAGAGGAGCCTGGTGGGCTGCAGTCCATGGGGTCGCAAAGAGTCGGGCATGACTGAGCGACTAACGCTTACTTGCTTGAAGGAGCCCTCCATCTTCCCTGCAGTCTGTGGCATCGTATGGTCAGCTGCTGACCCCACCCAGCAACCAAAGGGGGCCTGGCGGACACAGATGTTACGTGATGGGCAGGGCCGATGCTGGAGAGGAGAGATGGCCACGCGGGACTATGATTCAAGTGGCTGTCTCATCATCGTCCTTCTGTTATGACTTTCTGGGTAACTTACAGCCTCACGTTTGTGGGGTCTCAGATGATCACTACTCAGACCCCTGCAGAGGGTCTGCACACACGGATGAGGAAGACCCCTCCTCCAGGCTCCTTTTGTGTCTGTGCGGGAGAATCCCCTGCAGCTGCCATCCCGACTGCATCTCGCTGTCTCCAGAGGGGCACCCATGGAAGGAACCGCTTGCCCGATGCCCTGCGTCCTGCAGTTTGACCCCTAGTACCCAGTACTCTTGCCTGGCCAATCCCATGGGCGGAGGAGCTTTCAAACTGGGGACTGGAATCCCCCTCCCCTCCCCACCCAGACCCTGGTGAGGATTAGAACTGTGAAATTTCAACTCCTCAGAGCAGAGTCGGAGGCGACTGAGCAACTGAGCCTGAACGCACTCCCCGAGGTCCAGACCTGATCACCGTGCTCTCTGCTCCTCGACTGTCAAGTCTGACGTGCATGTCGGATCCAGCCTCCTTGATGGTCACCCCCAAGCTGCCTCTGGAGCTTGGTCTGGTGTCATTCCTCCACGCTTGCCCTCTGTCCCTGAGAAGATAGAATATGTGCCCCCCGCAACCTTATGTCCTTGCCATGTTCTTCCCTCAACCCAGAGCACCCTTGAGCCATCTGCATGTTTCTAAACCTGCTGATCCTTCTGAGCCTCAAGTCCCACCTCCTCCCTGAAGCCTCTCCCGATGCTGTCTGGGGGTGACTTCTCCCTGCTCTGAGCCCCTGGACGCAGGCTGGCTCAGCCACATTCTGCTGTGATCATCGCCATCAGCAGAGCGGTCCTAACATCTCTTCTGAAGGAAGCAAGAGGGCCTGCGCCTGTCACTTCCTGTCACTTCCTCTCCGGGCACCCAGCACCTACTCAGGGATCTGCCTACCTCCTCACTTCATTCCTGCTGAAAAGTCTCTGCCAGTTGCTATGTGACCTCCAACCAAGCTCTGGTACCTCTCCAAGACTCAGTTTCGTCATCTGTGAAATGAGGATGAAATAAAACCCCACAGGGAAGATACCCGGTAAGGTGACATCACAAAGCGGCGAGGACCCCGCTGGCCCCCTTCCTCCAGCTGTTTCTCCGTTTCTTTGGGAGGCTCATCGCTCAGGGCCAGGACTAAAGTGAGGCAAGGGACTGGTCAGTGGAGGCAAAAATTCCTCAGGGTCCAGCCTCTGGCCTTCTCCTCTCTTCTCTCCCAAAGTGGCTGACTCCTGCCCTGCTCCAAGCTGTGAGCAGATGTGCTTACTTGCTTGAAGGAGCCCTCCATCTTCCCTGCAGTCTGTGGCATCGTATGGTCAGCTGCTGACCCCACCCAGCAACCAAAGGGGGCCTGGCGGACACAGATGTTACGTGATGGGCAGGGCCGATGCTGGAGAGGAGAGATGGCCACGCGGGACTATGATTCAAGTGGCTGTCTCATCATCGTCCTTCTGTTATGACTTTCTGGGTAACTTACAGCCTCACGTTTGTGGGGTCTCAGATGATCACTACTCAGACCCCTGCAGAGGGTCTGCACACACGGATGAGGAAGACCCCTCCTCCAGGCTCCTTTTGTGTCTGTGCGGGAGAATCCCCTGCAGCTGCCATCCCGACTGCATCTCGCTGTCTCCAGAGGGGCACCCATGGAAGGAACCGCTTGCCCGATGCCCTGCGTCCTGCAGTTTGACCCCTAGTACCCAGTACTCTTGCCTGGCCAATCCCATGGGCGGAGGAGCTTTCAAACTGGGGACTGGAATCCCCCTCCCCTCCCCACCCAGACCCTGGTGAGGATTAGAACTGTGAAATTTCAACTCCTCAGAGCAGAGTCGGAGGCGACTGAGCAACTGAGCCTGAACGCACTCCCCGAGGTCCAGACCTGATCACCGTGCTCTCTGCTCCTCGACTGTCAAGTCTGACGTGCATGTCGGATCCAGCCTCCTTGATGGTCACCCCCAAGCTGCCTCTGGAGCTTGGTCTGGTGTCATTCCTCCACGCTTGCCCTCTGTCCCTGAGAAGATAGAATATGTGCCCCCCGCAACCTCATGTCCTTGCCATGTTCTTCCCTCAACCCAGAGCACCCTTGAGCCATCTGCATGTTTCTAAACCTGCTGATCCTTCTGAGCCTCAAGTCCCACCTCCTCCCTGAAGCCTCTCCCGATGCTGTCTGGGGGTGACTTCTCCCTGCTCTGAGCCCCTGGACGCAGGCTGGCTCAGCCACATTCTGCTGTGATCATCGCCATCGGCAGAGCGGTCCTAACATCTCTTCTGAAGGAAGCAAGAGGGCCTGCGCCTGTCACTTCCTGTCACTTCCTCTCCGGGCACCCAGCACCTACTCAGGGATCTGCCTACCTCCTCACTTCATTCCTGCTGAAAAGTCTCTGCCAGTTGCTATGTGACCTCCAACCAAGCTCTGGTACCTCTCCAAGACTCAGTTTCGTCATCTGTGAAATGAGGATGAAATAAAACCCCACAGGGAAGATACCCGGTAAGGTGACATCACAAAGCGGCGAGGACCCTGCTGGCCCCCTTCCTCCAGCTGTTTCTCTGTTTCTTTGGGAGGCTCATCGCTCAGGGCCAGGACTAAAGTGAGGCAAGGGACTGGTCAGTGGAGGCAAAAATTCCTCAGGGTCCAGCCTCTGGCCTTCTCCTCTCTTCTCTCCCAAAGTGGCTGACTCCTGCCCTGCTCCAAGCTGTGAGCAGATGGCTCCCACCGGCCTGTCTCCACTCGGCCTTAAGCTCTGGGCTTCAGGTTCTTACAAGCCTCCTCGGAGTCTCCTCGTGGCTACCTCGAAAAGAGCTCAGATTGAAGAATCCGTGTCACGGGCACTGCTTTGCCTCATCCTGGATAACTGGTGCATCTTGCTCTCCACAACTGAGACTGCAGTGCCCAGCAAAGAGCCTGGTGAAAGCGGGCCCCCAGTATGAAAAGGCAAAATGATAGGATATCAAAAGAGAATCTCCCCAGGTCGTTAGGTGCCCAATATGCTACTGGAGATCAGTGGAGAAATAACTCCAGAAAGAATGAAGGGATGGAGCCAAAGCAAAAACAATACCCAGCTGTGTAGGTGACTGGTGATAGAAGCAAGGTCCGATGCTGTAAAGAGCAATATTGCCTAGGAACCTGGAATGTCAGGTCCATGAATCAAGGCAAATTGGAAGTGGTCAAACAAGAGATGGCAAGGGTGAACGTCTCTGGTGATGTCCATGTGTAGTGTCTTCTCTTTTGTTGCTGGAAGAGGGTGTTTGCTATGACCAGTGCATTTTCTTGGCAAAACTCTATTAGTCTTTGCCCTGCTGACAGAACGTGGTCCACTGGAGAAGGGAATGGCAAGCCACTTCATTATTCTTGCCTTGAGAACCCCATGAACAGTAAGAAAAGGCAAAATGATAGGATATCAAAAGAGAATCTCCCCAGGTCGTTAGGTGCCCAATATGCTACTGGAGATCAGTGGAGAAATAACTCCAGAAAAAATGAAGGGATGGAGCCAAAGCAAAAACAATACCCAGTTGTGCATGTGACTGCTGATAGAAGCAAGATCTGATGCTGTAAAGAACAATATTGCATAGGAACCTGGAATGTCAGGTCCATGAATCAAGGCAAATTGGAAGTGGTCAAACAAGAGATGGCAAGGGTGAACGTCAACATTCTAGGAATTAGCGAACTAAAATGGACTGGAATGGGTGAATTTAACTCAGATGACCATTATATCTACTACTGTGGGCAGGAATCCCTCAGAAGAAATGGAGTAGCCATCATGGTTAACAAAAGAGTCTGAAATGCAGTACTTGGATGCAATCTCAAAAACGACAGAATGATCTCTGTTCGTTTCCAAGGCAAACCATTCAATATCACAGTTATCCAAGTCTATGCCCCAACCGGTAATACTGAAGAAGCTGAAGTTGAACGGTTTTATGAAGACCTACAAGACCTTGTAAAACTAACACCCAAAAAAGATGTCCTTTTCATTATAGGGGACTGGAATGCTAAAGTAGGAAGTCAAGAAACACCAGGAGTAACAGGCAAATTTGGTGTCTTGCTCAGTAAATCTTTAATCCAATTTTCTCTTGATGCCTGGAGCTGTGTTCCCTCCCTGTTGCTGGATCTGATTCCAAACTATGGTGGATATAATGAATATAATGGTAGTTCAGTTCAGTTCAGTTCAGTCCAGTTCAGTTCAGTCACTCACTCATATCTGACTCTTTGCGACCCCATGAATCGCAGCACGCCAGGCCTCCCTGTTCATCACCATCTCCCGGAGTTCACTCAGACTCACGTCCATTGAGTTCATGATGCCATCCAGCCATCTCATCCTTGGCTGTCTCTTATACACATCTAGATGTGTATAAGAGACAGACCCTACTCTCAAAGTCCAAGCTTTCTTTCAGAATGAAAATATGAAAAATATTCTTTCAAAGAATTTGAAACTCTTTGCAAAGCAGAGTACCATGATCCTTCTGAACATGGCACAATCGTTGGTTTACATATGCTCTTTTATGGAGATTTTATAAAGGCAATCTCTGTATTTGGAAGGTAACATTATATCAGGAGTATAAAAGTAAAAATTTAAAACATGTTTATACTTTGTGCTTCTGCTGTGAAAATAAATAGCACATATTAAAATTTTAAATTAAGGTCATGTCCCCTTCCTATATAAAATGGAAAGAAAATACACACTCCAGTAACTCAGTTAGTCATAATGTCTTGCTATTACTAACATAGTTTTATCTGCTTTGTTCTGAAAATGTGGACAACTAGATTACACAGACTGTGAAAATCTCAGGACTATTTTCTGAGAATGATTTTTTTTTTT
>SJYX01015262.1:99645-123296 GCA_006410675.1 Oreotragus oreotragus | reverse complement strand
CCCTGGGATTTCTTTGGAAGGAATGATGCTAAAGCTGAAACTCCAGTACTTTGGCCACCTCATGCGAAGAGTAGACTCACTGGAAAAGACTCTGATGCTGGGAGGGATTGGGGGCAGGAGGAGAAGGGGACGACCGAGGATGAGATGGCTGGATGGCATCACGGACTCGATGGACGTGAGTCTGAGTGAACTCCGGGAGATGGTGATGGACAGGGAGGCCTGGCGTGCTGCGATTCATGGGGTCGCAAAGAGTCGGACACAACTGAGCGACTGAACTGAACTGAACTGAGTAGTGAAGGATTTGCATGCCTTTCCCTCTTTCCACCCTAGGTGGTTCTCTTCATGCCGACTGATTTACTTAGAACAAGCCGACCAAGACTCCTGCTGCTCCCAGCTCTGCCTGTCCTCACACCTCCCGCCACGTGTGAATGCTCCCCTGCCCCTCCGCATTCACCCAGGTATCCACATCCCCCACCCCTTCCTTCACCCGAATGTCACCTCCTCCAGGAAGCCTTCTCAGCTCCACAGGGAACACCCCGAGTCCCAGCCCCCTCTCTCAGAGGGTTTCATGGACCAGCCATTCTGCTGGCTAACCCGGAGAACACAGGTTAGGGAAAGGTTCCAGCTGGATTCTCATCAGGCAGTGCCCCATGGACACATGCTTTTCAAGCAGTTTGAAAGTGAAAGTGGGAGTCGCTCAGCCGTGTCTGACTCTGTGCGACCCCACGGACTGTCCATGGAATTCTCCAGGCCAGAATACTGGAGTGGGTAGCCATTCCCTGCTCCAGGGGATCTTCTCAACCCAGGAATCGACCTGGGGTCTCCTGCCTTGCAGGCAGATGGTTTACCAACTGAGCTATCAGGGAAGCCCTTGAGGAGTTTAACATGGGGTGAAAAGATTTGCGCATCTCTGGTGACTTGGAGCCATATTTTGTCCACTGATCCCACTGGACTGTTCCCCAGGCCCTGAGGGAAGTCTGTGGACTTCTCATGTCTGGTGACCCTCTGCTTGGCCTGGCCCGAGCCACCTTCCCAGTGTGGCTGAACTGGGAACGTCCAGGAGACCACAAGCAACCCAAGTCAGCTTGGCCATGGGTTACTCAGGTCATGTAGTTGGAGGGGTTTGGCCAAGGGGTGCTAAGAGAGACTTGCTCACCCAGGAGAGAGGACAATTTAGACCTGAGCAGGAACCCGAGGCCAGGATCCTGGAGGGGCAGGGTGCCTCCCCTGGGTGTCTCTTCCTCTGTCCCCATTCCCTTAGAGGTGCCCTTTCCCCCAGAACAGCATCAGCATCTTCTATCAGGTGAGGTGAGGCCAGCGAGCAAGTGAGCCCCGCTCAGTGCGGGAACGCTGCCCTTGCCTCTGGGCCGGGACCACCAGCAGCATCCATCCACCAGGCAACAAACCCATGGCCAATGGCTGGAGTTCCTTAGGCGGGTATCTGGCTGGGATTTGGGGATGGTTTCCTAGACCTGGAGTTACCTAAGTCTGGGGAGGGAGCATCCTTGTCACCCTAAGCCCAGGACCCTTGGCCTGTCTCACGTCAGAAGAGCAGTGGGGTATGCAGGCCAGCCATCAGGGCACAGTGCCCACCTCCCTGGTGCCCTGGATCACCACCTGTGGGGGGCAGTGGGGAGGGTTTGGTTGGAATCAGCCGAAGCTCTCTCCCTGGGGAGGGATGCTGATGGAGGCTGGGTGACAAGTACTGCCTGCAGCCGCCCTGTCAGGTCTTGGGAATCCTTGAAGACAACCTCTGGGTCAAATTCAGTCCACTGCTGCCTGCACATGTGCATGCGTGGGCACGCACGCACACACACACACACAGATACACCCCACACTATCCCTGCTCACCAGCAGACACAGGGATCCCACACACGTGCCCCTAAACACGTCAGCACGTTTATCCACGCACCATGCCCCTCCTTACCAACCCCTGAGGTTCCCTCCCTACCTTTCACACCTTCTAGGGACGGATGCACAGCAGGGGGGCCCCCCAACTCCCCCCCCAGGTCTCTAGAGCAGATGTCCTGCGGCCACCACGCTCCCCCACCCCCGCGCTCACTCAGGTCCCCTCCCCTCCAGCCAGGCTCCCTCTCCCAATTTTAGCTAAGCAGAGGGCACCTCCACCCTCGGGCAGGGCAGGACGTCAGAATTCATCCAGCGCCCCTGAGCCTCTGCCCAGATCCCAGGGGCCGGGGAATCCAGGGAGGAGGAGAGGAAGGGCGCTTAGCCTGTTCTTAAATTTTACAAAAAAAAAAAAAAACAAAAAACACACACACACAGGAAGGAAGAGGAGCGGGAAGAGACAAGAAGGTGCCCGCGGCTCTGAGAGGAGAGGTGGGGGAAGGTCTAGCATCCCCCCTCCCCCGCCCCCACTCCGGTGCCCACCGAGCCTGGGTCTGCATGGCGGGGCCGGCGGGGCGGAGGGAGCCTCCGGCTCGGGCTGTTGGCGACGCCGCGGGAGATGTTATGACGGGACTTCCAGCCCCGGCTTGACGTGTTGGCAGACGCCACTGCTGCGCGAGGGTGCCAGGCTCCCCTCCCCTCCCCCAGCCTGCCGCGGACCCCTGCTCCCTCCCAGAGCCCCACTTACCTGGCAGGAGCCTGGGGGTTCGGGCCTCTGAGAAGGGCTCGCGGATCAGCTAGCGGCTGGCTTTGGGGACAGTCACACGCCCAGCCCTCCGGGCACCGGGCAGCAGCCCAGCAGCCGGGGGAGGACAGCCCGCAGAGCTCCTGATGGCCCCAGGGCCCTGGAGACTGGCAGCGGGGCAGAAGACGGTGGAACAGGTGTCAGGGCGGGTGGGGGGAGGCGGGGAAGATAGGGGGCAGGAGATGGTGAGATTCATCCACAGGATAAGAAAAGAAGAACTAGACACACACACACCCGGAGCGCTCCAGAAAGAGGGGGGAGTGGAGAGGGGGGGAGGAAAAGGGAGGGGACCCCGCAGCGACACGCGGTCCTGTGAGCTCTCACTTCTGTCGCTGGAGCATCCTGAGCCCTGGGTCCGGAGGGTCCATCCCACTAGTGGCCCAGCACAATGTACACGCGCTGATGTGTGCACATGCTCACACACACACACACACACACACGCACACTGGGGACAGCCCGGCGGCCCCGTCCTCATCCTCACACACACTGGGCCAGCCCTTACCTGCACTGATGTGTGCACACACACACACACACACACACACACACACGCGCACTGGGGACAGCCGGTGGCCCCGTCCTCATCCTCACACACGCTGGGCCAGCCCTTACCTGCGCTGATGTGTGCACACACACACACACACATGCACTGGGCCAGCCCTTACCTCACCCCCGAAGCAACAGGTGTCTGGGTAAATGCTTCCTGTTGCCCACAGCCCCAGCCGCTGCCTCTCGGAGCCCAGAGCTGCTGAGGGGGCACCCAGGGCAGGGCTCCGGTGCCAAGCCCAGCGCCCATGGCCCGGCAGCCGGCTTGATCGAAGCCCACGTTGCAGTGGCTGTTTAGGTGGCCTGCAGGAAGCGAGCCATTTGTTTTGTCAGAGCGTAACCATGACAATCACCCCATGCGCACACTGCTGGTGCGGCTCCCCCTCGCCCTTTCCCTCCCGCCTTCTCTGGAGCACAGGAGAAGGCCGAGGCCACTTAGCAGCCTCTGCTAATTCCTGCTGGGACTGATGGAAAGGGCCTGGCCAGCAGTCATGGGCCTGCGGGCAGCCCCTCCCTGGGGAACAGGGCTGCCTCGGGTCAGCACTTGAGGGGGCCTGTCTGGGCCCCTCACACACACACACACACACACACACACACGCGCACTGGGGACAGCCGGTGGCCCCGTCCTCATCCTCACACACGCTGGGCCAGCCCTTACCTGCGCTGATGTGTGCACACACACACACACACATGCACTGGGCCAGCCCTTACCTCACCCCCGAAGCAACAGGTGTCTGGGTAAATGCTTCCTGTTGCCCACAGCCCCAGCCGCTGCCTCTCGGAGCCCAGAGCTGCTGAGGGGGCACCCAGGGCAGGGCTCCGGTGCCAAGCCCAGCGCCCATGGCCCGGCAGCCGGCTTGATCGAAGCCCACGTTGCAGTGGCTGTTTAGGTGGCCTGCAGGAAGCGAGCCATTTGTTTTGTCAGAGCGTAACCATGACAATCACCCCATGCGCACACTGCTGGTGCGGCTCCCCCTCGCCCTTTCCCTCCCGCCTTCTCTGGAGCACAGGAGAAGGCCGAGGCCACTTAGCAGCCTCTGCTAATTCCTGCTGGGACTGATGGAAAGGGCCTGGCCAGCAGTCATGGGCCTGCGGGCAGCCCCTCCCTGGGGAACAGGGCTGCCTCGGGTCAGCACTTGAGGGGGCCTGTCTGGGCCCCGGGGGCGCCCTCTGCCCGCGATCAGAGCCAGGCTGGCCTCATCTGTATCTCCTTGACCCCCAGCAAGGGCCCCCGGCATTCCAGGACCGAGTGGTGGACCCTGACCGCCTGTTTCCCTCTGCCCTGCCCTGCTGTGGCCACGATCAGCCAAGCAGATGGCTCTGGTCATCCTGCTGATCACGGGCACGTTGTCGCCGAGAACCTTGGCTGTGCCCATCCAGCCTTAGAGTCCTGAGGTGTTACCTCCTACCTCTGGTCGTGCCAAAGCCACAAAGGAAGTATCTAGGCTTTTAGGTGAATTCTAGGAGGCATCAGACTGGAGACCTGAGCTCTGAGTACGAAGTTGGACGGCCCAGTGAGTCAGAGGCTTATGATCCAGGACAGCAGATCTGGAAGCCAAGAGGTCTGCTGGCTGGGGCTGTGAAGCCTGGCCTTGGAGTCTGGAGTTAAGTACAGGATGAAGCTAAACAATCAAACCCCTGTGTTGGTGGTGTTCAGTCGCTCAGTCGCGCCTGCCTGTTTGTGACCCCATGGACTGCAGCACACCAGGCTTCTCTGGCCTTCACCATCTCCTGGAGTTGGCCCAAACTCATGACCATTGAGTCCATGATGCCATCCAACCATCTCATCCTCTGTCATCCCCTTCTCCTCCTGTTCTCACACCCACGAACAGAGGCTTTACCCCAGCTTTATAGAGAAACAGCGGATCAGAGAGGTCTGGAGTGATTTAACCCAGTGACGGAGTAGGAATTCAAATTTCTGCCTGTCAGAGACCAACGTCTGGGAACTCCCCATCACACCCCCACGGCCTTTTATAGCTCTCACTGTGTGCCAGGCCCTGGCAAGCAAGGCCTGGAAGAGGTGCGTGCTGTTGTTCTACACGAAACCCTGGGAGAAAGACGCTGTGATCTTCATTTCAGATGGACTGACATAATCACATTACTATATTTAAAATAGATTACCAACAAGAGCCTCCTGTATAGCCACAGGACTCTGCTCAATATCCTGTCATCATCTACATGGAGAAAGAATTTTTTAAAAGAACAGAGGTATGTATGTGTATGACAGTCACTTTTCTGTACATCTGAAACGAACACAACACCGTATATCAACCACAGTCCAATATAAAACATTTTTAAAAAGGAGCTCCGAGAGGTGAAGCAATTTGCCCAAGGCCTTGGGCTTCCCTGGTGGCTCAGAGGTTAAAGCGTCTGCCTCCTATGTGGGAGACCTGGGTTCAGTCCCTGGGTCGGGAAGATCCCCTGGAGAAGGAAATGGCAATCCACTCCAGTATTCTTGCCTGGAGAATCCCAAGGACGGAGAAGCCTAGTAGGTTACAGTCCACGGGGTCGCAAAGAGTCGGACACGACTGAGCGACTTCACCTCACCCTCACCTCACAGAACAAGTAGAAGAGATGCAACTCAAGGCCAGGTCTGTCTGAGTCCATCTTTCCACCCGGTCTCCTTCACTACACATCCAGGGCAGAGGACCTACCCCTTTTCTGAACTCTCTGCCTCAGGAGAGAGACATCTGAGGGTGGGACAGGGCCAGTGGGTGGGCGCAGTGGGGTAGACAGGTCTGAAGGGAGCGGAAACACGGAGTTGGAGGCAGGAGCTCCCTGCCAGTGTGACAGATGACACGTGATCTCAGCCAGGAGTCTGACAGCAATTCCACCACTGAGAAGTCACGTCTTAGGCCTCGAGTGCTCTGAGTCCCATCAGACGTTCACTGAACGTCTGCCTGAAACCCTGGTAGACATCAGTGTAGTGTCAGCCAGCTGAGAGCGCAGCCCCAGCAAGAGAATTCTGGAGAGGAGTTTGGAGGGAGCGATTCTCTGTGTGTGGTGTGTTGGGGGGTAGGTATTGCTGGGCAGAGGGCATGGAGAAGGGGCAGAGAGGGCAGGAAGCTAGCTCGTAGGCAAATACACTTCTCCAAGTTGCTTATTTTGCCTGGGTCTCCTCTGCATGCCTGCTGGGGTGTAAGATCGGTCCTGAGTATAAAACGATGGTTTGGGAAATGGAAAGCTGCCTTCGTCAAAATGGAGACTCACTACAATTCACTTCAGTTTGAAACTGAAATTTGAAACCCATGATGAGCTAAGCTTTGGGTTCAGGGCTTAAAGAACAGAATGATGAGTAAGACTCAGATTCCAGCAACTTGGTCAGGTGGGAAGAGGCCCAAGCATTCCCAACC
This sequence comes from Oreotragus oreotragus, assembly GCA_006410675.1. Classification (NCBI taxonomy): domain Eukaryota; kingdom Metazoa; phylum Chordata; class Mammalia; order Artiodactyla; family Bovidae; genus Oreotragus; species Oreotragus oreotragus. The sequence goes on along the minus strand of SJYX01015262.1, from coordinate 116,750 downwards.
AGTTTTTGTTCCCCTCGCCCGTCCCCTAAAGCCTTTCCACACACGCCGTCTATTTCACCCCACCATCGCTGGTGCAGTAGGCAGGATCAGCCTTGCCCTAGACAGGCTGGGAGACTGAGGGGGAGAAGTGACATCACTGGAACCTGCAGTGGCTCTGAGCCACTTTTCAGCTCAAAGAGTCCCAGTTTCCTGGAGGTTAGGGGCTGGGCTTACAGAGCATCAGTTCAGTTCAGTCGCTCAGTCGTGTCCAATTCTTTGTGACCCCATGGGCTGCAGCACACAAGGCCTCCCTGTTCATCACCAGCTCCTGGAGCTTACTCAAACTCAGGTCCATTGACTCGGTGATGCCATCTGACCGTCTCATCCTCTGTCGTCCCCTTCTCCTCCTGCCTTCAATCTTTCCCAACATCAGGGTCTTTTCCAGTGAGTCAGTTCTTCGCATCAGGTGGCCAAAGGATTGGAGTTTCGGCTTCAGCATCAGTCCTTCCAATGAACATTCAGGACTGATTTTCTTTAGGATGGACTGGTAGGATCTCCTTGCAGTCCAAGGGACTCTCAAGAGTCCTGTCCAACACCACAGTTCAGAAGCATCAATTCTTCAGCACTCAGCTTTCCTTATAGTCCAACTCTCACATCCATACATGACCACTGGAAAAAGAATTCCAAGCCTCCCCACTCCCAAGGTTCCCAAAGTCCAATTCTCAGCCCCACGTAGTTCGAGATCTCCGCTCTCCTACCATTCAGGTTCCATATTCTCTGGGCATCCTTTCCACTCAGCCTTCCCCAGCCTAGAGTTTGCATGTTGGGATTAAAGTTCTCCGGGAATCAAGGTCAGCCAGGTTGAGTGACTCCATGAGACGTGGTGGGAGACAGAGGATCTTGGATGTGCCCTCTAGGAGGCAGAGGAGGCGGCCAGCTTGGAGTTACTCTCTGAAGCTGCCTCTGCTTGAAACCTTCCAGACTTTACCCATTGTGTTGGTTTCCCAGCACTTGCTGACTCAGGGATTGAACCTGCATCTCTTGGGTTGATGCGTGGATTATTTACCACTGCACCTCTTGGCTGAGTGACATGTGGTTAAATGTGGACTCTGGGGTTGGATTGCCTGGTTGAAGCCCTGACCCTGTCATTCCCTGGCTCTCTGCCCCTCAGTTTCCCACGTAAAATAGAGATCACTTGAAGTGTTATGATGATTAAATGAACAAATATTTGCAAAGCACTTAAGATAGCGAGACACTTAGTAAGCATTGCATGAGTGTCTGATAAACATTAAATGTCTGCTAAACCAATGTTACTGTATTATAGGTGTGAAAACTAAGATCCTTGGGCTTCCCTGATTCCCAAAGGGATGCTGGTGGATATAACATACCTAACGGCTTATAAAATTCTTGCCTGCTTAGGCTTGTTATTTTGTGCCTTGACCTCATTGCCATGTGATGAGTGTGCCCGTTGGTGCCAGGAGGGGGATGAGGGACTCACAGAGCAGGACCAAATTGCCCCGAGCAAGCCCAGCTGATATCACCCAACGGCAGATGTACGTGCAAGTCCAGTCAAGCCTGATCAAGCCTGGGCAAGATCAGCCAGCTCTCAGCTGATCTGGGATCAGTGTTTTTTGAAGTCACTGAGTTTGGAGTGGTTGGGTTTACAGCATTTTCTGACAGTTACTCGAAAGGCCACCTCTGGTAGATTTCCTCTTCTGGAGTTTTTGGAGCACACCCCTGCTCTCCATCCCGCCTGCCTCAGTACCAGCCTCCTCACAGACTTGGGCTTCCTGTCTTGAGTGTGCTGTGCCCCCCTCTATCCCCCGGCTGCAGCCAGGTCTCTGTGATACCTGATGGGGGCTGTCCCTACCTGCTATCCCCTTTCTCCACCCAGCCTGAGACCTTTCAGAGACTCTGCCATGGCTTCTTAGCAAAAAGTTCCCCTTCTTGCCTTAGCATTCAAGGCTCTTTATGATCGTTCCCTTTTTCTGGTCCTGCTCCTGCCCGGTCCCCCTTGTGAACCTTTCCTCCAGCCACGTAGAACTGCTGTAGTTCCCTGAACCTCAAGTTGCTTCATACCTCTCCAGTGTCGATCCCTCCATCTGGAAGATGAGCTTTCCCTTCATCTAGCTATCTTCCACTTTTCCTGAAAAGGAGAGCTGGAGCACCCTTGGAAGGCCCCTCCTTGAGAAAGTCTAACCATCCCAGTTAGATAATCTGCCTGAGGGGCCTCAGTTCCCATGCTGGGCACAGCTGGTGCTCAATTAATATCACATTGGATGAATGCATGAATGGGGAAATGAATGAATAAGCCTTTCTCAAGGGCAGTATCACATCTAACAGATATCTGTATTTCCAGCATCTAATGCTCATCCTTTCTCAAGGGCAGTATCACATCTAACAGATACCTGTATTTCCAGCATCTAATGCTCATCCTGACACATAGCAGGGATTCATGAATATTTGTTGAAGAAGTGAGTGTGTGTGTCCCAAAGAGTTACATACACTTCTCCCCACCTCCCCAGAGAAGGGGGCAGTGGGTGAGGGGGCCCTGGCATCCGTCACTGTGGGGGCAGGTGTGGCAGGAATCATCTCCTCTAAATCCGGCAAAGAAGAGTAACATTGTGTGCAGAGAGTTTAAAAGCAATAAAGTTAAAATCAGTTTGCATTTAATTATCACTATGCATTGGAAAGTTCAATGTCGTGATCAAAAGGTCCTCCCCCACTGAGCAGACCCTTCCATCTGCCTCCGCCTTGACGTCCTGCCGCGGGGAAGATACCCTCCCTTCATCCCTAGTGCTCTCATCCCCACAGAAGTCTGTCCCATCAGAGGATGTCCTTGGAGACAGGGCAGTTGTGTCTCTGGAGAGGCCAGCCTGGGTTTTCACGAAGGCTCACAGTCTTGGTGCAATGCTGTCTAGTTCTGGTCAGATGCTAGGAGGCCATTGGCAGCATCAGGGGGAGCATAGGTGGCAGGTGGCAAAAATAGGATTGGTTCCCAGGTCTGCATGCCTCCAGAGCCCGTCATCGTCACCTGCCCTGGGTCCTGTCATAGCTGCCCCTCAGGCTCGCTCTCTTCCTACTGCTATGGCTGACACCCTTGGGTTTGGCTGAGGACCCAGCATTTGCCGAGGGTGGGACTGGGTCAGCCTGGATGCTGCCCTCCTCACCTTTGGGCAAGAGCTTTGAGGCAGAGGCCAGCCCTGGCCATGGGGACCAGTCTTTACTTAGTCACTTGGCACTCACCTAATCATGATATCTGTTACTGGTCTCCTGGAAGACTGGCTGTGAGCTTGGTCCCATCACTTGCTATTTTGGGGGGCCATTTCCCCTTTCTGAGGCTTGATTCTCTGATCTCTAAAGTGGAGATGGTAATTTTTGTTTCCCAGTGAATGGCAGCCCTATCCATCCTCACCCACCCCCACCCCTTTTCACTCCACTGCTCCCCTCAACGCCATGCAACCAGCTACCTGGACCTTTTTTCCAACCCTGCTGCCACCATCATTACTAAACCACCCTCATCTTCCTCCAGGTTGCCTTCAACAGACTTCAGGCTCCTGCTTTCCCTCAGCATCCCTCTCACGCCAGTCTATTCTCCACTCAGCAGCCAGAGTGAACCTTGGATGCATTAAACTTGACCTCAGGACACCCTGATGAAATCAGCAAATGTTTCCCATTGCTCTCAGAATGGAGACACAATTCCTCTTTACCTCTGACAACAAGGACCACCAAGTCTGGCCCCTGCCAATTTTCCTGCTTCATTTCCACTCTGTACCCCCAGAAAGATCAGATTCCTTGCAAGCCCTCACAACCTCTGAGCTACTCCTGACCCATGTTTTGTCCAAGCTGTTCCCTTTTCCCAGGACATTCTTCCCTCTTTTCTTAGCATCTCTACTTCTTCTGATGTCAGTTCAAGCATCACTTCCTCAGGGGACTCTTAAGGTCAAATGTTCCAGTTACAGGCTCTCGTTGCCCCAAGTACCTGTCTATTGTAGACTTTTTAGAACCTGTCACAGCTGTAACTTAGCTTTTAATTATGGGAGAACTGAGTGCATGTCTTTCTTCCTGCAATATAAGCCCAGTGAAGGCCGATACCTTATCTCTTTCGACAACTGTATCTTCCGTGTCTAGCATAGTGCCTGGCACAGAGTAGGCACCTAGTAAATAAGTTTCAATGAACAAGTGAAATAAAAACATGAGAAGGAAAGATTTTTATCAAAAATGTAAATTCTAGGTACCAGTTTGGGATTATTCCTCTACCCACTGTACAGATGAGGAAACTGACAGAAAGGTAAAGGGACTTACTCCTGTCTTCTGGCTTAGCAGTAGACCCAGGGCTGGAACCCAGACATAGCTCCCAGCACAGGGAGGGGTTTGATTCCTGCCTGCTGAGCTCAGGTGGGTCCTGCCTCCATCTCTGGTGCTTCCTGCCTGCACCTTGCTGCCTTCCAGGAGCTGGACTGCCTGGAGTTTGCAGATGCTGCTGGGCGGGGGACAGTTAGTGCTGGCAGGAGATGTCTGCTCTGCCGTCAGGGTCCTATTTCTTGTTCATGACCTGTTACCATACAAGGAGCTTTGCTGCAAAAAAAGAGGCAGACACAGCTCCTTGCTGCAAAGCCATCCCGGGGGCAGGAACAGAGCCTGGTCTGGCAGGGTCCCCGGGGTGTCGTTGAGTGGGCCAGGAAGAGGCGCAGGCTGGGCTCAATGTGGATGGCACAGAACAGGTGGCTACTTGAGAGGCAGTGGAAGGTAGCGAGGGAGGGCCGCATCTCTGGAGCGATCGTCTTGCAGCGCCCTTCCAGCTCTTTAAAAATAGACACACTGCAAAGAGGGGAAGAGGCAAACAAAGAAAATAAATTCTTTCCAGTGTGGTCAGAGGCACTTTTTTATGTTTCTTGCCCTCTTGTCTCTCACGCTTTTTTCCCCCTGGGAGATGGGGATAATGCATTTCTGGTGCCTGAAATCTATAGGCCAGCCTGGGACCCTGAGTGAGCCTGCAGAAGCCTGCAATGAACATGGCCCTGTGGCAGAGGCTTTCAGTTTCACGTAATCCTCAGAACAGCCCTGGGAAGCTTTTTGTTGCTGCTCTGTTTGGATTCAACAAACATGTGAGTGTCTCTTTGGGGCCCCGGGGCCTCCATAGTGAATCCCTGATGTCATGAATCCCACATTCTACGTCCCTGAAACCATGAGACAGTTGATGCTATGAAGGGAAAAGTTTGAGTGATGGGACACTGAGTCACTAGGGTAGGGGGTGGTGTGTTGGATTGGGAAGTCAGGGGAGGCTTCTCGGAGGTGTTGGTGTCTGAGCTGAAGCCTGAAGGATGAGGAGGAATCCAGCTGTTGAAAGAACGGGGTTGCAGAGGAGCAGTCAGTGATAGAGCAGCAGGTGCAAAGGATGGGAAGGGGTATCAAGGACCCAAGGAAGAGAGGGGATGAGACAGGCTGGAGCAAAGTGAGAGCGACCCATGCAAAGGAGAGGGAGGCTGAGAGGTGACGAGGCCCAGTGTAGGTCACCGTGGGGCTGGAATTTTACTCTGAAAGCAACAGACCGTCCCTGCAAGGCTACAAGAAGATGTGTTTCTGTCTACATTTTATGAGACTGACCTAGGCACTGTGTAAAGAATGGATTCAAAGCTGAGAGAAGGTCAGTGGGAAGCTATGGTGGTAACAGAAGTCCCAGAGGGCAGCAGCCAGTGGTGGTGACAGAGGTGATGGGAAGCAGGGGATGGCTGAGTGTGGGAGTCCAGGGAGAGGGAAGAGTCAAGGGTGCTTCCTAGGTTATGGGTTTGTGCAATCAGATGGTGACGGTGCCATTCACAGCGGTAGGAAAGCTGCAGGGAGAATCGGGTGGGAGTTGGCATCGGTGGGAATCTAGATTTTGTTTTGAATGTAAAGGTTTCAGGGCAAATCATGTAACCATGCAGAGTTTATGGTTGGATGTATGAGTTTGGAGCTCAGATAACACTCGGTGGAAGATAAGATTTCGGAGGCACAAAGCTGTAGATGGTACAATCCAGGCCCCTTTGTGGACTGAGAGTTGGCTGATGGCCAGTTGCAAGTTCCATGATGGCGGGGACCATGCCTGTCATTGTCTTTGCTCTCTGCTCCCTCCCCACTACAAACTAGCATTACTGAAGACTGAAAGGTGAATATGCTGAAAAAGCAAAGGTGTGATCCCTTTCTTCAAGGAGCCTGTGTTACAAGAGACCATTCAGAAGCAAACACAGCTTCAAAAGCGCAGAGCAAAAAAGCTGCAGGACCAGTTTGGCATCCAGGGCCATTCAGATGAGCCAGGGTTAGCATTTGCCTTAGCCTCACAGAGCCTGCCTTGCTGGGTGGTCCAAGTTAAGAGGCAGGATGCACTTGTGAGGCAAACATTCGAAGAACTTGCGAACAAGCAACTTTTAAGCCTTTGGAAGGACCTGCCATATGCTCAGTGGGTTTGTGCACCATTCGCTTTTGGTTTCCTGAGCACGTCTGCGTCTTTGCTACTACATTTGTCTTAGTGCACTGCAGGCCTTTACGCTGGAGACACGCTTACATCCTCTGACCCAACACCCTCTCTGTCAGCAAAAGGAAAAGCGTCCCAAGGGTAGAGGGCTTTATCTGATTGATCTCATAGCCTCAGAGGCTGGCTGGGTGCTGGGCACGTGACAGACGACAGATAACCAATACTCACAATAGCTCAGTGAGGTTATTAAATAAATGAATTCTTAGCTATTTATTGAAGCAAATTCCTTAAGGATCTCTCTTAGGTGATACTTGCTAAAATTACTAGGTAGGATCCAATGGCAACAGAACTACATTTGGGGTTTAAAACATATTATGTGGTAGTTGTGTGATCTGGAATAAGTCTCTGAACCTCTCTGGGCTTTGGTGTCTTCTAAACAGCCTAGAAAGTGTCGGCAACATCTGTAGCATGGATGAGTTTATACGTGTTCATTAAAAAGCAGAGACAGACCTTTGCCAACAAAGGTCCATCAAGGCAAGGGTATGGTTTTTCCAGTAGTCATGTATGGATGTGAGAGTTGGACTGTAAAGAAAGCTGAGCACCGAAGAACTGATGCTTTTGAACTGTGGTGTTGGACAGTCTCTTGGACTGCAAGGAGATCCAACCAGTCCATCCTAAAGGAAGTTAGTGCTGAATATTCACTGGAGGGACTGATGTTGAAGCTGAAACTCCAATACTTTAGCCGCCTGATGTGAAAAACGGACTCATCTGAAAAGACCCTGATGTTGGGAAAGATTGAAGGCAGGAGGAGAAGGGGACGACAGAGGATGAGATCACTGACTCAATGGACATGAGTTTGAGCAAACTCCAGGAGCTGGTGACGGACAGGGAGGCCTGGCATGCTGCAGTCCATGGGATCGCAGAGTCGGACACGACTGAGTGAGTTGATTTGGGTGGCGAGGGGGTCCTGGCTGAGTGAAGGCTAAGGCAGGGTACTTAGGTGTAACCTCTGCCTGGGGAAGGCAGACTGAGCTTTGGGTCAATGCCCAAGGTTAGAGGTAGAAAGAGGTAGAAAGATTGGTAAAGTGCCTGGTGGAGAAAAATGCTGAGACAAAGACTATATGTTATTTTTACAGTAAAAAATAATCAAGGGACTTCCCTGGTGGTCCAATGGTTATAAATCCTCCTTCCGAGGCAGGGGACGTGGATTTGATCCTCTGTTGTGGAACTCAAGTTTCACATGCTGCAGGGCAACTAAGTCAGCTTGCAACTACTAAGGCCCTGGTCTCCAGAGCCCACACGCGCTGCACAGCCAAAATTAAAAAGAAAAAAAATCGAGATATCCATGGACATCAGCAAGCATAGCTGATTCTCCCTCCAAAATATCTCTCAAGTCCACTCACCTCTCCCGCTCCCCCTCTAACCCCCCAGCCTTTCTTCCTCCCCAACCCCCTCCTCTGGCCATTCCCGCAGACTCTGCAGCAGTCTCCTCACTGCTGTCTGCCTCCTTCCTTGCTTTGCGCAACAGGATGACATTTTGAAAATATAAATCAACTCACATCCCCGCCTTGCTTAAAACCCTCTGGGGACTGCATCATGCTCAAGATAAAATCCAGACAGCTCACTTTGGCCTTGAATGGCCTGTCCCAGCCTGCATTTCTAATCTCACCCCCACCTCTCTCTCTTCAGCCGGCGTCCCACCCATTTCTCCTCTTCTCGATGCCTCAGGCTCAGCCCCCAGGCCTCACCCCACCTTGCTCCCTCCTGGAATGCTCCACCCCTCACTTTGGGCAGGATGGCTCTCAGGCCTCAGCATAAATGTCACCTCCTCAGGGAGGTCCTCTGTGATGACTTGATCCCAAAGTACAACCTCCAATGAGTCTGTATCATTGCACGGCACCCTGTTGACGTCTTTAGTAGCTCTCCTTGCAATTTTTTGTCTGTTCGTGTGTTTCTCATCAGCTGCTACACCATGAGCTCCACAAAGAACAGATACCATGCCACATTTATTCCCCGGTGAATCTTCTGGCGCATAGCAGATGCTCAGTGAATGGTCCTTACATGAATGAGTCCTCCCCAGCTGGAACGAACCCCAGCATGGCTCCCACACAGTAAAGACAGAGGAAGGAGGAAGGCTATTTGGGTATCTTGAGGCTTCAGTGTAGGGCCCGCAGGACGACAGTGCTCTTGAGGACAGTGTTTCAAGCACCCACGGAAACTGCATCCAGCCCTCGGGCGACCACAAATGGCCTCGCATGGAGTATGCTGGACTACACCTTCCCTGAGACTTCCAGAAGCACTTAAGGGAAGGGACTCTGTGGGGTTCTGAGGTCCCACTCAGTTGGTGGTGCCCCACGCCTGTGGGTTTTGTGTATTTCTGTTAATGACACTTGTTGGTTGCTCACCTTCTTGATGGCCCTTGGCTCTCCATGGTAAATTCAGTGCCATCTGGATTTATTAATTGCATCTGTATTCCAACCTGAGGTGCATCCTCTAACAGGGAGTCAAGCTGAGCATGCCCTTTGAAAGCTGGCTCTTCCAGAGGCCAAGGGCCTTCACGAAACAAAATGACTTATTTCTGGAGAAAGGCATAAGCAGAATCATCTCTCACAGCTTGTGCATCATTCCTGTCTTCTGCAGGTGTTAACTGGCCAGTGTAACGTAAGCAAAAAGCATGAATTTAAACTGGCTTCTGCAGGAAGGCAGTTTCTGGCCTATGCTGAACCTGCTATTTCAAGGTGAAAAAGGAGGGCGTGATGCTTAAGAACCAAGGGGTACCCATTCACCTACTTAACTCCCGGATGCCCCAGACATCCCCAAGGTGAGTGCCTGTCTGCTCCAGTTCCTGAATCCCTGCTATGGAATCAGACGGAACAATCCACGTTGGCAAAGGTGCCCAAGGTCCAGGTCCAGCTAGGAGCGTGGTCCAGATAAAACAATTTCTAGTCTTCCTCCTTATCAAGAAGCGTTTCTTTTTTTTAAAGTTTATTTTATTGAAGTATAGTTGATTTACAATGTTGTGTTATTCTCCTGGATGGCAAAGTGGTTCAGATATATATACCAGATATATAAATTCTTTTTCATACTCTTTTCCATTATGGTTTATTACAAGATGTGTGTGTGTGTGTTAGTTGCTCAGTCGTGTCTGACTCTTTGCAACCCCGTGGACTGTAGCCCGCCAGGCTCCTCTGTCCATGGGATTCTCCGGGCAAGAACACTGGAGTGGGTTGCCAGCTCCTCCTCCAGGGGATCTTCCCAATCCAGGGATCGAAGTCTCCCACACTGCAGGCAGCCACCAGGGTCACCCTGTACTGAGCATGTTTCTAGTCCCCTGTGCTATGCAGCAGGACCTTGTTGTTTAGCCGCTTTATGTACAATAGATTGCGTCTGCCAGTCGCAGACTCCCACCCGTTCTCCACTGCTGCTCCCTGGCGAGCACAGGTCTGTTCTCTGTGCGTAGGCTCATAGGTGCGTTCATTTGTGACACATCTCAGATTCCACATGTAAGTGACGTGTTGTCTTTCTCTTTCTGGCTTACTTCAGTTAGTGTGATAGTCTCCAGGCCCATCCATGTTGCTGAAACTGGCATGACTTGGTTCTTTTCTTGACTGAGTAATATTCCCGTGTGTGCGTGTGCATGTGTGTGCGTGTGCATGTGTGTGCGTGTGCGCGTGTGCGCGTGCGCGCGTGTGTGTGTGCGTGACACCTTCTTTGCCCTTTCATCTGTTGATGGGCATTCAGGCTGCTTCCATGTCTTGGCTACAGTGAATGGTGCTGCTATGAACATATGGGGTGCATGTATCTTTCTGAATGGCCCTTTTGTCTGGATATATGCCCAGGAGTGGGACTGCTGGATGATATGGCAACTCTATTTTTAGTTTTTTGAAGAATCTCCATACTGTTCTTCACAGTGGCTGCGCGAGCTTGCATCCCACCATCAGTGTCGGAGCGCTCCCTTACCTCAAGGAGCACTTCTGTTTGGGGGGGAAGGGGTTGGAGGAAGAGGCCAGAGGCACCCCCAGTGGTCTTCTGTTTCCGCAGGGCCAGCGGCTACTACCGCGCCTTCTCAGCTTCATCTGTGAGGACCCACAAACTCATTCCATGATGGGACTCGGGCAAATTACGTAGCTCTCTGGACCTGGAAATCCCTGTCTGGAAGTAGGAGCAGTGATCCCTGCCCCAGGTGGCGGTGAAGACAGGTGAGATCAGGTAGACCAAGGACTCCACGGTCAAGGACTGCCCCCGCCGTGGTCTCAGCCCCTGTATCAGAATCAGGACCTTGGCAGGTCACTCTTGACAGGCTGCCAGCCCAGTTCACTGAGTATCCACCTGAGAGCACATCACTGTTTACAGTGTCCACGGTGATGCTAACGAAGACAGCTGTGATTTAGCGTGCGTCCTCCGTGTCCCAGGGAACTTCCGTCTCTCAGCAGACCTGGTCCCCACAATAGCCCTGCAAGGTCAGTCTTTATTACCTTCCCTGCTTTGTAAGTGAGCATGCAGGGACTCAGAGAAGTGGTGGCGTTTAGGAGGCAGAGCCAGGATGCTCACCTGTTCCCTCAGCGCCATGCTGGCTCTCCCTGCCCTGCACAAGAACTTTTCATGACCTTCTCCCGCATCCTGCCCCAATCTTATTTATTTTTAATTGAAGGGAAATTGTTTCACAATACTGTGTTGGCCCCTGCCATGCTTCAACATGAAGCAGTCACAGTTTACACGTGTCCCCTCCATCTTAAGCCTCCCTCCTGCCCGCTCCTCCTTCCCACCCCTCGAGGCTTGCACTCCCCGGGGCATACAGCAAATCCTCACCGGCTATGCATTTCACACATGGTGGTCCATATGATTCCATGTTTCTCTCTCCGTTTGTCCCACTCTCCCCTTCCTCCATCACCTGCTTTAACGGTGACTCTTCCTCCCCACCGAGGAGCCTTGTCCTCATGATGACAATCACACCACAGACGTGTGGTCAGGCCTCTAGAGAGGACTAATTGATCCATGGCTCCCCTGAACTCTCAGAGACAACTGATTGCAGTGACCCATCTCTGGCCAGCTTGATCGTGGTCTTTCCTCCCTCAAAGGCTTTGTCTCTTTCAGGTTGGACCCTGGGCTCAGTCCCCAGAGAACAGAGAAGCCTGATTTGGCATCCCCGCAGAGCAGTCCAGGGTCTCCTGGGAGCTAGGTTGCCATGGCATCTGCCTTAGCTTCTCTGAGGCTGGGCTCAGCCGGCAAGGTCTGGCTAAAGCATCTCATCATGCCAGGCTGGTGGCCACGTTGCCAAGGGAATGTCAGCCTCTGAGCAGCTCCGGGGCTGTGGGCCCTGGGGAGGAGGAGAAGGGAGCAGGGACAGGATTCAGGAGGACAGCTCCCTCCTCGGGGCTGGCTCTCTGCTCCTGAACAGTTCCTGCCTGTGACTGTCTCCCTAAGAGCCTGGCATGGTGCTGGTGGACAGCACACACTCATTCCTTCGCTCCTTAGTTCAACCCGTGTTTACTGAGCACGCTCTGTGCCAGCTATTGGGGGTGCACGGAGGGAGTGAACACACACACAGGCCTGACTCTCGTGGAGCTTATATTTTAGTGGAAGAGGGAGCTACTCATGATTGTGAAAGAACAGTTGCGACAAAGGCCACCGAGACAGTGACGTGGTGCTTGCCGGACATAGGAGAATTTAACCCCATCCTGGAGGTCAGGAAGTCTACTTGAGTTGAGACCTGAATAGGTGTTAATCTAGAGGAGGAGGAGGAGGAAGACGGGGAGCGGAGGCAGAGAACAGAGAGGACCTGCAGACTGGGCTGAAGACTCTGGCTTCAACCTCAAGGGCAATTAGAAGCCGTCAAGAAGCCTTAAAGCAGGGGGTGATGCAATCTGATCCGCTATGAAATGATCACATAGCTGCTGATGAAGATTTGGAAGGATGGCTCCAAGCAGACACGGTGAGATCAGAGGTCATGAAAAAAGTGCTCAGGAAATATTTTGAATCTGTTTTCCAAATCTGTTATCTGTCTCCTTCCCCACTACCACCACCTGGGTTCAAGCACCTTGATCGCGTTCATGCAGCTCTAGCCAACCCCACCCTTGCCCTCCACTGTCTCCCACCTGTTACTCACTTGCTGCAGTGAGTAATGGCAAAATTCCCATTCAGAGTTCTAAGTCCAGCTGTGCCCTTTAGAGACTCCATGGTGGCTCTCTGTGTCTTCCTCCCTTCAGCCTGATACATGTGGGGGATGCCTTTCGTTGTAGTAATATTCCCTACCCTCCTGAAGCTTCCCTCAGCTTCTGAAACATCGTTGTTGTTCAGTAGCTCAGTCGTGTCCAGCTCTTTGCAGCCCCATGGACTGCAGCACACCCAGCTTCCCTGTTCTTCACTCTCTCCTAGAGTTCGCTCAAATTCATATCCATTGCATCTGGAACACAGGGTGACTTTTATCCCCAGGCAGACTCTCTGCCTGGAATGTCATTTCCTCCTTCTGGTCTGTAGCATCTCTGCCTCATCCTTCAAGAGAGCCCAAGCGGCCCCAGCCCAATATCTTTCCTGTACCTTGGTCCAGATTCGGATTTATCTCCATGCTGCTTCTTTAGGTAAAGGGGAGAACAGATGTCTCTTGGAGCATCACCTAGATCAGGCTCTCAAAAGTATATACATTCATTCAATCCTGGAAACAATTGTTATGTAAAGAAACTATTGTTATTTACATTTTTAAAGATGAGAAAACCAAGCCTCAAAGAAGGGAAAGAAATCACCCAAGGATATATTGCAAGTAAGGAGAAGAGTTGGGGGTCTGTCTGCAGACTGGGGTGAAGGTGGGGGAGGCATCATTTGGCCTCCTGGTCTTGACTGCAGTGGGGAAGGGAGGAATTGGGAAATGATGCAACTAAATGAGGATAAACCTCGTCTTCCTCTGTATCTGCTCCCTGCTTGAGGTCCCTCTGTCTCAGACATTATTAATACTGGTGTCTTATGTTATAAACATTTGCCTTGGAAACAAACAGAGATCATTCTGTCGTTTTTGATTAAATCCTGTCTCTTATTCACATCTAGATGTGTATAAGAGACAGGCTCTCAAAAGTATATACATTCATTCAATCCTGGAAACAATTGTTATGTAAAGAAACTATTGTTATTTACATTTTTAAAGATGAGAAAACCAAGCCTCAAAGAAGGGAAAGAAATCACCCAAGGATATACTGAAAGTAAGGAGAAGAGTTGGGGGGTCTGTCTGCAGACTGGGGTGAAGGTGGGGGAGGCATCATTTGACCTCCTGGTCTTCACTGCAGTGGGGAAGGGAGGAATTGGGAAATGATGCAGCTAAATGAGGATAAACCTCGTCTTCCTCTGTATCTGCTCCCTGCTTGAGGTCCCTCTGTCTCAGACATTATTAATACTGGTGTCTTATGTTATAAACATTTGTCTTGGAAACAAACAGAGATCATTCTGTTGTTTTTGACATTGCATCCAAGTACTGCATTTCAGACTCTTTTGTTGACTATGATGACTAGTCCATTTCTTCTAAAGGATTCTGGCCCACTGTAGTAGATATAATGGTCATCTGCATATTAAAAAGCAGACATTACTTTGCCAACAAAGGTCCATCTAGTCAAGGCTATCGTTTTTCCAGTAGTCATCTATGGATGTGAAAGCTGGACTATAAAGAAAGCTGAATGCCGAAGAATTGATGCTTTTGAACTGTGGTGTTGGAGAAGACCCTTGAGAGTCCCTTGGACAGCAAGGAGATCCAACCAGTCCATCCTAAAGGAGATCAGTCCTGGGTGTTCATTGGAGGGACTGATGTTGAAGCTGAAACTCCAATACTTTGGCCACCTGATGAGAAGAGCTGACTGATTTGAAAGGACCCTGATGCTGGGAAAGATCGAGGGCAGGAGGACAGGGGGACAACAGAGGATGAGATGGTTGGATGGCATCGCCGACTCAATGGACATGAGTTTGGGTAAACTCTGGGAGTTGGTGATGGACAGGGAGGCCTGGTGTGCTGCAGTTCATGGGGTCACAAAGAGTTGGACACGACTGAGCGACTGAACTGAACTGAGTTGAATTCACCCATTCCAGTTGATTTTAGTTCGCTGATTCCTAAAATGTTGATCTTCACTCTTACCATCTCCTATTTGACCACTTCCAATTTTCCTTGATTCATGGAGCCTGACATTCCAGGTTCCTATGCAATATTGCTCTTTACAGCATCGGACCTTGCTTCTATCACCAGTCACATCCACAACTGGGTGTTGTTTTTGCTTTGGCTCCATCCCTTCATTCTTTCTGGAGTTATTTCTGCACTGATCTCCAGTAGCATATTGGGCACCTACTGACCTGGGGAGTTCATCTTTCAGTGTCCTATCTTTTTGCCTTTTCATACTGTTCATGGGGTTCTCAAGGCAAGAATGCTGAAGTGGTTTGCCATTCCCTTCTCCAGTGGACCACGTTTTGTCAGAACTCTCCTCCATGACCGGTCTGTCTTGGGTGGCCCCACACGGCATGGCTCATAGTTTCACTGAGTTAGACACGGCTGTGGTCCGTGTGATCAGATTGGTTAGTTTTCTGTGATTGTGGTTTTCAGTCTGTCTGCCCTCTGATGGAGAAGGATAAGAGGCTCATGGAAGCTTCCTGATGGGAGACACTGGCTGAGGGGGGAACTGGGTGTTGTTCTCGTGGGCATAAAAACAAGCACACACACACAAAATAACGTGAACAAGTGTGTTGCATGTGTATATGTGTCTGCTCCTATGCAGACTACTTGGTTAGCGTTATCTCAGTGAAAACTTTCCGAGAACCGGAAAAGGAGGTGCCATGATTATGCCCTCCCCTGGAGGGGAAACTGAGGCCCGTGCCCTCATCCACAGGAAGAGAGTCTGGACTGGGCTGGCCCCCAAGCCCACAGGCCCTCCCTCTGTGAAATACGCTTTGCACATCTACAAGGAACGATTTACCCAAGGTCATTAGGAGCTTAACCACTTTTGTGGTCCTCCTAGCTTTTCCCAGAGCCTGAACCTCACTGCTTTCTCAGCCTCACATCTTCTTGAGCTTCTGGAATTCTCCAGCCAGAAGGACGCAGTCTTGATTTCAGTTGACAGCCCTCCATATACGCCTCCATGCATCTATCCAGCCAATTTCATTAGCGCCTGCTGCTACCATGCCCTCCTGTGTGCGGGAACTGCAGATTGAAGAGCCTGGCCCTGAAGGAACTCAGGGGCCGGTGCTGTTCCCTGCCCACCAAAGCTATCAGTGACATTGCAGAGGCCAGTTGGAAAATCTAATTTCTGAAAGGACCCAGTGATTATCGAAGGGTGGCAGCCTGAAGGCTTGCCCATAAAATCCTTACTTTTCCCACCGCCACTGAAGTCTGGGGCAGACGCTGCAAATCAGTGGGAAAGGAATGAGCTCAGCTGTGGCTTCTCCCTCAGGAGCATCAGCGATGAGGAAGCATCTTGCGGAGTCTGGGAAACATTGTCATGGGTGGATTTCCCCTGCCTGGGCCGCTTGCTGAGGTTTTTCTTCAGGCAAATTGTCATTGCTTCTCCATCCGCACCAGCTCAGGAGGTATCTCTCAACATCTTGCTCTCTCTGTTGACGTTTCTGCAAGTGGGCTGGCTGTAAGGCAAGCTCTGTCTTCCTGCAGAAGCTGCTGTGACAGCTGGGATTTTTTTCTGTGTGTTCTATATGCCAGACTTTTGTAGGTGATGCTATACCTACATGTGTACATCCGCCATGATCCTGTAACGAAGCAGGTGTTGTCCCCATTTTACCAATGAAAACACTGAGGCTCATTGAGGCAGGGCACTTGGGTCAAGATCAGCCAGCCAGTCGGTGGAGGGCTGGGCCGGGAGCCCTCGTCCCTCGGATGCATGCCTTTGTTGACTGTCTGGGCTCATGGCCAGGTAGCCCTGCCTGCAGGGTAAGCACTGGACAAAACTGTGAGGTGTTCTAAAGTTTTGATCCCTTTGCTTTGGGGGGTTAAGGAGGTCTGATACCTCAGAGAAGCCCAGGGAGGAGAAATGAGTGTCCACTAGATACAGTTCTCGACCTCCAAGAAGATAGTGTCTAAAAGCTGGGGATCTGGAATCCATTTGTGTAGGTAAGATGAGGGATTTCCAGACTGAACCACAAAATCCCATTTGACCCTCAACTGTTTGGAGGATTACTACTCATAGTTCAGCTTCACCCAGGTGACCCTTTATCAACCCTGTTGCTGCAAGAAGGCACATCCCAAGATCTCACTCATGATACCGGCAACGTGTTTCCGTGTCCACCCCCGGGGGACAGCCTCAGAGCTCCACCAAAAGGGCAAGTGTGTGTGCTAAGTCACTTCGGTCGTGTCCGACTCTGCGACTGTATGGCTCTCGCCCGCCAGGCTCCTCCGTCCATGGGATTCTCCAGGCAAGAACACTGCAGTGGGCTGCCATTGCCTTCTCCAGGGGGTCGTCCCGGCCCAGGGAGGGAGCCTGTGTCTCTTACGTCTCCTGCACTGGCGGGCAGGCTCTTTACCACAAGCGCCACTGCAAGGATGGGGCTTAATTCCTTTATCTGTAAAGGAAAGACCGCTCTGGACACTGGTGAACATGCCACATCTGTTTAAGGTACGGACTAACACACAGCAGGTTCTTAGTACAAGCTGACCGAAACAAATAAATAAGAGGCAGAAGGCGGGGCGGGGCGGCGGGGG
>SJYX01015262.1:78617-93320 GCA_006410675.1 Oreotragus oreotragus | reverse complement strand
ACCCAAGCAAGTGGAACAACTGGAACTGGAAATCCACAGCCTTAACCGCCATGTCGTATAAGCAAATACTCTCAAACAGTATTTCATATGCTACAACAGAAGTTTGAGAGGCAGAAATGAAGATGGAAGAGACCAGCGTTAGGGATGTGTCAGACAAGAGCCTCCAAAAGATGTAATAAATGGAAGAGGTGTGCAACTGGGGGCGGAGCCAACAGGGAAGGGTGGGAAGCCGGGAGGCGAGGGTGTTCTAAGGAGGGGAGGCTATGTGAACACAATCCCAGGCAGAAAACGGCTTGGTGTTTTCTAGAAACTGAAGGTCACATAATACTGCTGGAGCTGAATGGCAGGGCACAGACAAGAGACGGGGCTAAAGAGGAAGGCCACGTTGCCATCTGAGGATGCTGCTGGCCACGCCTGGGCTCCAGACGTTACCCTAAGGAAAATGAGAAACCACTGGAGGACTTTTGATACTGAAAGTCCTCCAATGGACTTTCTTTTTTTTAAACAAAATCTATTTGCTCACCTCATGAAAGGGTTGCAGGCAAATGGAGAGTGTGTGAATGGGAAGCCTAGTGTTGGAACCCAGAGGTTTCATGGCTTCAGTCCAGGTACTCTCAGCTCTGCCTCTGAACCCTCCCAATAGCCTTGCCACCACCCAGAGAGGGAGTGTGGTAGGGAAGAAGAAGCGAGCCATCTGTTGTTCAGAATGAATAAATTTAGTCTAGTCTCTTCTTCAAAAGCAGTCAGAGGGAGTGGATTAGAGAGTCCTGCTTTTAACTCTTAACTCATGGTTTTTAAGACTTCCTCCAAGAATTTTTCCTTGCTCAACTTGCTTTGTTTATTGAAGTATAGTTGATTTACAAGGTTGTGTGAATTTCTGCCGTAAAGTGATTCAGTTACATACACACGTACATGTATATTCTTTTCCATTGTGGTTTATCTCAGGACACTGAGCGTAGTTCCCAGTGCTATACAGTAGGGCTTGTTGCTTATCCATCCTAGATAATAGCTTGCGTCCTTGTCCTTGTGTCCCTGTGAAGTTGCTCGGTCATGTCCAACTCCCTGCGACACCACGGACTGTAGCCGATCAGGCTCCTCCGTTCATGGATTCTCCAGGAAAGAGTACTGGAGTGGGTAGCCACCTTCTCCAGGGGATCTTCCTGATCCAGGGATCGAACCTGCGTTTCCTGCATTGTAGGCAGATGCTTCACCATCTGACCCACCCGGGAAGCCCCCATAGTCTGTATCTGTTAACCCCAAACTCCTAGCTCATCTCTCTCCCTCCCCTTTGGCAACCAAAGGCTGCTCTCTTTGAGTCTGTTTCTGTTTTAATAGATAGGTTTATTTGTCATATATATATATATGTCGTATAAAATCTTTTGTATGTCATATAAATTTTGTCATGTTTTAGATTGGACATAGNAACCCCAAACTCCTAGCTCATCTCTCTCCCTCCCCTTTGGCAACCAAAGGCTGCTCTCTTTGAGTCTGTTTCTGTTTTAATAGATAGGTTTATTTGTCATATATATATATATGTCGTATAAAATCTTTTGTATGTCATATAAATTTTGTCATGTTTTAGATTGGACATAGAATTGATAGTACATGGTATTTGTCTTTCTCTTTCGACTCACTTCCCTTAGCGTGATCATCTCTAGCTCCGCCCACATTACTGCAAAGGCATTATGTCATTCTTTTTCTTATGGTTGAGTAATATGTCACTGTCTATATGCACCACATCTTCTTTGTTCCTCTACTGATGGACATTGGTGTCTCCATGTCTGGGCTATTGTGAGCGGTGCTACTGTAAGCATAGGGGTGCCTGTATCTTTTTAAACTATAGCTTTGTCCAGATATATTCCCAGGAGTGGGATTGCTGGATCACATGGCAACTTTATTTTCAGTTTTTTGAGGAACCTCTGTATTATTTTCCTCTGTGGCTGCACTAACTCACATTCCCACCAACAATGTGGGAGACCTTCCCTTTCTTCACACCCTCTCCAGTATTGGTTATTCGTAGACTTTTTAATGATGGCCGTTCTGATCTGTGTGAAGTGGTACCTCACTGAAGTTTTGATTTGAACCTCCCTAATAATTAGCAGTGGTGAGCGTCTTTTCGTGTGCCTACCAGCCATCTGTGTGTCTTCTCTGAAGAAATGTCTGCTTACGTCTTCTGCCTATCATTTCATCAGGTTGTGTTTCTGTTGTTGAGTTGTATGAGTCGTTTGTATATTTTGGAAATTAAACCTTTCCCGGGTGCATTGTTTGTAAATACTTTCTGNTTAGCAGTGGTGAGCGTCTTTTCATGTGCCTACCAGCCATCTGTGTGTCTTCTCTGAAGAAACGTCTGCTTACGTCTTCTGCCTATCATTTCATCAGGTTGTGTTTCTGTTGTTGAGTTGTATGAGTCGTTTGTATATTTTGGAAATTAAACCTTTCCCGGGTGCATTGTTTGTAAATACTTTCTGCCATTCCATAGGCTGTCTTTTTTGTTTTGTTTGCTGTGCAAAAGCGTCTAAGTTTGATTACATCCCATTTGTTTTTGTTTTTATTGCTACAGCCTTGGGGGACTGACCTAAGAAAACACTGGTACAATTTATGTCAGAGAAAGTTTTGCCTGTGATCTCTTCTAGTTTTATGATGTCACGTCTTACATTAAGTCTTCAAGCCATTTTGAGTTCATTTTTGTGTATGGTATGAGGATGTGTTCTAACTTCACTGATTTGCATGCAGCTTTCCAACTTTCCCAGCATCACTTGCTGAAGACTGTCTTTTTCCCACGCTCAGCACACCTACCCAGTACTCTTGCCTGGAAAATTCAATGGACGGAGGAGGCTGGTGGGCTGCAGTCCATGGGGTCGCTAACAGTCGGACAGACTGAGCGACTTCACTTTCACTTTTCTCTTCCATGCATTGGAGAAGGAAATGGCAACCCACTCCAGTATTCTTGCCTGGAGAATCCCAGGGATGGGGGAGCCTGGTGGGCTGCCGTCTATGGGGTCACACAGAGTTGGACACGACTGAAGTGACTTAGCAGCAGCAGCACACCTAGAAATGATTTCTCCTCCTTGCAGACACCACCCACTAAAGTTTCTGCCATTCTCATTCATTCAGTCAACAAACACTCATTGAACACCTACTGTTGGGCGTGGTGTTAGATAGAGAAATGCACAGCCCTGACTTGTTCCTTGTGGAGTTTATTGTCCAGTAAGAGAATAAAACATCGAGCAAATAAATGCATGTATTGTAACATAAAAATCGTGTAACATGTTATAATATATGCATTTATTTTTGTGGCAAGCCCCTTGAAGAAGTCGAGGGTGGTTGAGATGTGATGGGGAACCTGGATTACTGATTATGGCGGCTCCAGTGCCTTCCCTATTTGTTTTCAACCTTGTCATTTCTTCCTCAGCAGCAGGGTATGTTTCCACACCCCACTCAATTTCTGTCTTGGCTGTGTGACTTGCTTTGGCCAGTGAGATAAAGTGGAGGTGCAGGGAGTCAATTGCAAGTATAGACCTTGACAGGCTTTGGTGTGTCGAGTCCCTGCCATCACTTGGAGAGCAAGCCTCACTGCTCTGCCGGTCCCATGAGGAGGCTGAGAGACATGTGGAGCAGAGCCACCTGGCTGAACTACTCTAGCTACGTGGAGCCCAGGTTGAAAGAAAGTGAAAGTGAGGTCGCTCGGTCGTGTCTGACTCTTTGCAACCCCATGGTCTGAAGCCTACTAGGCTCCTCTGTCCATGGGATTTTCCAGGCAAGAGTACTGGAGGGGGGTTGCCATTTCCTTCTCCAGAGGATCTTCCTGATCCAGGGATTGAACCTGGGTCTCCTGCATTATAGGCAGTTGCTTTACTGTCTGAGGCCCCAGGGAGCCTAGGTTACTGACCTCTTTGCCCTGAAGATGAGTGAGAGAGCCCGGCTGAGATCAACAGAGCTGCCCAGCCAATCCCAACCAAGGTCAGCTGACCTCTAGTTGATCTGCACAGTTGCAAGTACAAGAAATATACATCGCTGTAAGCTGCTAAGATTTTTGTGGGTATTTGTTAAGCAGCATTGTTTGTAGCTAACTGATACACTGACTTATTCTGAGCAGGCTATGACAGGATTCCCTAAAGAAATGGCATTTCAGTGAAAGCTAGATGGGTGAAGGAGGAAGCTCATACTAAGCTGAAGGAGGAAGCTCATACTAAGCTGAAGGATGAACAAAGGTTCTAAGGCAGGAAGGACATGAATATCTGAGAAACTAAAAGAAACAGAGGTTTCTGGGTACAGAGGTCAAGGTAGCCATATAGAGAGATAAGGGTAGCCGGATGCAGTAGAGGAGTGCTGGTGAGGATGCAGGCCATGCTGTCCACTGACTCAGCAGACATGAGTTTGAGCAAACTCTGGGACAGAGTGGAGCACAGGGGAGCCTGGTGAACTACTCCAACTACGGGGTTGAAAAGAGTCAGACACAACCTAACTACTGAACAACAACAAATACACCTCCCTGCTTTTACATGGCACTAAGTAAAATTGGAGAAGGAAATGGCACCACACTCCAGTGTTCTTGCCTGGAGAATCCTGTGGACAGAGGAGCCTGGTGGGCTGCTGTTCATGGGGTCACACAGAGTCAGACACAACTGAAGCAACTTAGCAAGTAAAATTAACATGCCACAGTATTGGGAATTTTTTGATGTTCCTAGCTATAATTTCCCCAGGGAAAGGGTCCAGTATTCCTTCATCTTTGTCTCCTCCCACTCTGCCCGAGCAATATCCAACAGTCAACGCCCAGTATCTAAGACGAATGAGGCTCAGCTAATGAGAGAGGTGCTGAAAGAACAGCTCCTTGGCATCTCCTGAACCTTGGACACTGACTACAATTTTTCTTCCTTGGTAATTGGTTCACTTACAACAGTGTTGTGTGAAAAGAGAGGCCCCTTCCTTCACCCTCCACTCTGTATTTTCACATTGAGCTTGGTGTTCCCTTGTGGCATTTATCACTAGCTGATGTTATAGTTACAGAACTATTTTGTTTTGGTGTGTCTCTTCCAGTAGAGGACAGTACCTAACACAGGTGTAGAGGCACAAAAGTATTTGCTGAACAAAAGCATGATTGGGTGCTGAAAGGGTTAATGCTAAAGAACCCTCAAAAAGTACAACCCAGAAATTAGTGTGTTATATATCCGCTGGTTTAGTAAGACGTTGGGACAAAACTTTCTTTTATGGGATGGGAAGAATACATGGGCAAAGCAAAAGGAGTGGTTAAGTCACTTATGATTCTTACTGGAATGGGCGACAAACACAATATGTGACCCAAAACATGAGACTTAGGTGTGTCAACACCTGATATCATAGCCCTTTATTTATAAAATGCTTTTTATTTTATAAAGCCCCTCCCCTTACTAGCCCACTTAATCTTCATCCCATCTTTAAAACAGACATAGTAGTGGGAATGAATTATTATTTCCTTTTATAGGTTAAAAAAGCCTTTTACATATAGGTTTGTGAGATTTAATTATTTGCTGAAATGAATTTAGACATTCTGTCTTCTAGCTTATCAATCTTTCCATATAGCATGGCTGTCTCATAAGATGTCTTTTGGGGAAGGCAGGTGGGGCTAGAAATGTTTTGAAGATCTGGCTGAAGGTAGGTGTGTTTTAATCTCACTGTGCCTAGCACTCCACTCCAGTACTCTTGCCTGGAAAATCCCATGGACGCAGGAGCCTGGAAGGCTGCAGTCCATGGGGTCACTAGGAGTCAGACAGACTGAGCGACTTCCCTTTCACTTTCCACTTTCATGCAATGAAAAAAGAAATGGCAACCCACTCCAGTATTCTTGCCTGGAGAATCCCAGGGATGGAGGAGCTTGGTAGGCTGCCATCTATGGGGTCACACAGAGTCAGACACAACTGACGTGACTTAGCAGTAGCAGCAGTGCCTAGAAAGCTCTGCAAGACTGGGTTTCCATCTGCATCTCCAGTTCATTTCACGCTGATTTCTCCCTGGCTCCTGAACCCTGGCTACTGTCCTTACCTCATCAAATGCCTTCCTGATCCAGGACCTTTTCACTTGCTGTTCTCTCTGCCCTGAACACATTTCATCACAGGTTTACCTGGATAACTCTTCACTGGAAAAGAACCTGATGCTGGGAAAGATTGAGGGCAGGAGGAGAAGGGGATGACAGAGGATAAGATGGCTGGATGGCATCACCAACTCAATGGACATGAGTTTGAGTGAATTCTGGGAGGTAGCAAAGGACAGGGAAGCCTGGTGTGCTCCAGTCCATGGCATCTCAAAAAGTCGGCCACAACTTAGTGACTGAACAACAACTCTTTGGAACTGAGTATAAATGCCCCTTCTTTTTAAAAAGATCTTGCTTATACTCCTGCATTCCAATTTAGTCCTTTTCAAAGCACTTTGTAATTGACAATTATTCATTTAATATTTGTTTCCCAAAATATGCAAAATTATTGAGGGCAAGGTACCTATCCGTTTTGTTCACTATCTGACACTAAGCACAGGGAACAGTTCCTGGTGCTTAGGAAGCATTCAGAAAATATTCTTAGAATGGATAAAGGAAAGGACAAATGGTGAGAGAGGGCCACTCCTTCAAGCTGGAGTCTATTCCTTAGGTTTTCAGCATAACGCCCTATAGTTAAGAGGTTACGGTATTGATCATCTATCTGCTGCTGCCTAACAAACCACTTCAAAATGAGATGGCTTAAAACATCTTGTCCTACAGTGTTGTGACCCCTCCATTTGCTCACAACACTGTAGGACAGCCGTTGGGGATAAGTTCAGCTGCGTGGTTGTGCTGGTCTCATCTGATTCAACCCATGGAGCTGCTACCATCTAGCAGCTGGACTAGGACTGGAAGAGCCAAATGCTGGTGCTGACTGGGCCCCTCTTGCCTCAGGATTTTGCATGCCTAAGGAAGAGGACAGTTTCAGGGAAGCACGTAGAGCAGCCAGCCACACTGCCTTGCCTGAGACTCTCGTGGTTTTGGCACTGAAAATCCCACATCCTGATAAACTCAGGGCTGGGAAAATCAGAATGTTGGTCACCCTACCAGCAAGAAAGGAGTGCAAGTGATGACTAGGCTCAAAACTTCCACAGTGAGAAAGTTGCATTCTTTTAGTCAAAGCGTGTCCCAAGGCCAGCCCAGATTTAAGGGAGAGGTGAACCCCATACCTTGATGGGAAGTGCAGCAAACACATATTGCAAAGGAGAGGGCATATAGGCATGGAAAGATTTTTGCAATCTATTACAGGTAAGGAAAGGAAGACCACAGACTCAGAAGTCAAAGTAAGTTCTTTTGTTTGTTTGTTTAGTGAAAAATCTGTACAAAGGAAAGAAATACCGAGAGAGCCAGCATTAGCCAAACATTAAGTGACAACTCCACTTGAGTACTTTACTATGTTACAGGCTTTCTTTGGTAAAGAAGTACAAACTAAGACACGCTTTTGGGAAAATGCCTGGGATTTGCAGATTAGGAAGGATGTTGAAACATACAGGTAAAGGAAAGAAGACTTCTTGGAAGTCAAGAGAACAGATGGCGGATCTCCTGATCGTATGTTAACAACAGCAAAAAGGCTATTTGAAGGGTAGTACTGATAGCCTGCTTGTCCAGCAAAACATGACAGATAACAAAACCACATTTGTATAATGCTTGCTATGTCCCAAACTCTGTTCTAGTATAGGCAATTTACATCGATCAACACCCTGAAAACTCAGGTTTACAGATGAGGAGACAGAGGCCCAAGGTCATCTAGGTAGTAAATGGTGGAGTCACGATTTGAACCAGGCAGTCTGGCTCTTGCCTTTCCAGGAGCTACTGTTTTGCTGAGGGTTTAACTTCCTTTTCCTAACTAGCAGTTGGGAATAGAATGCTGGAAGTCTATTTGGTATGGAGGTGGCTCTTCCTCCAGAAAGAGGGCAGCTGGGAGAGTCTGGCCCCGGAACAGAAGTCCAGGACTTGGGTTCCCATCCGGGAGGGAATAGAGGCTCCTCTTGCACAGGCGCAGTTGGGAAAGAAGTCAGGGTCCGCTGCTGCTTAGAGCCTCGGGTGAGGCCCGCCCTATGAGGGTGAGGCTGCCCTCCCCTCCTCCGCAGACGAAGCCATTGAGGTGGCAGCCGCAAGGGCCCAGGGGACTGTGCTTTAGAAGGGGAATCACCTCAGCTCATGGGCACGCTTAACTGATGGGCAAAATGAGCCCTGTCCCCTCTGGGAGCCTGGGAGACACCTTTGCTAACTTTTGCCTTCTCCGAGCCTGGATTCCTGAGGGGTGAAACGGGACGAACAGTCCCCCACGTGGCTGTCGTTCTGAGCGTACTGGTTGCGGCTCTTACGAAGGCAGGAAGTGCTGCTTAATCACAAGATTATCGTGAGGAAATCAAATGAGATGATGAAAGTGAAAGCATTTTGCATGCTTTTCAGCGTGTTATAAATGCGAGCTCTTAGGAACTCACATTTCTGTTTGTGGTTCGTTTTTGTTAACAAAGAGGTCAAGCTTTGCTGCTTCCTGGCCTCAGGTCACCCCACTTTCCCTGGCCAGATTTCTTGCAAATGCATCCAGTTACTCACTGGAAGAGCTGAGGACGGGGTTGGCTCCCTGTGCAAATAGATGGCTGATTCTGCCCTTCCTATGCCGTGTTTCTTTACTTCTTCAAAGGGGCTAAAGTGAGTTGGGAATTTGTAACTGCTGTTAAGTGTAATTCTCTGGCATGTTCAGAATAAACTTCCATCTGCTAATTAACTTGGGAAGTCGAAAACCGTAGATGTTGAAATGGAACTTTTGGCTGCTCTTTCCCTTCCTTTCCCCTTTTGGTTGATTAAAAATCCACTCATAGGAAGAACACCCTTGGCATTCTCTTTGCTTCTTTTTTTTTCATTCACAAGGCTCAGTGTTCCATTTGTGGACATAGAGTATAACTTTATTTTCAACTAGTTTAAAACATGTTTATACAAAAACTAGTTTGGACAACGCATTGTGCCAAGCCCTCAAGAGGTGAGAAAACAGTTTTGAAATGTGCACTGCTCTCAAGGAACTTGCCATATCAAGGGGAAAGAATGTAGTGTGGAATCTCATGTGAGCAGGGTTAAATTAGGACTAAATCGAGATTTCACAGACAACCTCCATTACTTTATTTAAGCCAGTGTTGTGTCTGTTTTACTCGTGATTGACATATCTTTCTGTTAGTGCTGTTTGAAGCCAAATTTACATGCTTTCCCAGGCCCTTAGTTGTCTTGAGGAAGAATTTAAGTGCTTTACCTGCTCCTGGTCCATATCCATCATCACAGAAATGCCCCTGACCCTGGGAGCATATTCCCAAAGGACCTGGGTGAGGCACATTAAAGGAGAATTTCTGAAGCTTAATTTTGCTTCTTGTATTAGCGCTGTGGCTTTAGGATTGCTGCCCTGTCCCATGAATGTGGATTCTTGACTAAGTTCTTTTATTTCAAGTTATATACTATATAGCACAGGGAACTCTGCTCAGTGTTAGGTAACAACCTAAATGGGAAAAGAATTTGAAAAAGATAGATATACATATAACTGAGTCACTTTGCTGTACACCTGGAATTAACACACTATTAATCAACTGTCCTGCAATATGAAATAAGACATTTTTTTTAAAAAGGTTCAGCTAGTCTATCACACCTTCCTGACCATCTGTATCATATTGATCTTTCCTTTTTTTTAAACTGTAGCATTCACAGTCCCCTGCTCTGATCTTCACATTTAATCATAGACCATTTTGCATTGTCTGTAAATTTACTGTGAACTATGAGTTATTGAGAAGAGATTCTGGGACAATTGTATAGTAGTTGAAAAAGCACAGATTTGGAGATGAACAGATTTGAGTTTGAATTCTGGTCCCACTGCTTATTGACTGTGTGACTGATATTTTGGGAACCTCAATTTCTTCAGCTATCACACATAAAAGCTATCTTCTGCAAGATTGTTACTCATAGGCATGTTGTGAGAATTAAACAAGATAATTATTAAGATGGAAAGCACCCTTCTCTCCTACACAATGCTTGTTTCTATGTTGTTGTTCCGTCGCTAAGTTGGGTCCAGCTCTTTGTGACCCCTTGGACTGCAGCACGGTAGGCTCCTCTCTCATCCACTATCTCATGGAGTTTGCTCAGAGTCATGTC
This sequence comes from Oreotragus oreotragus, assembly GCA_006410675.1. NCBI lineage: Eukaryota > Metazoa > Chordata > Mammalia > Artiodactyla > Bovidae > Oreotragus > Oreotragus oreotragus. The sequence continues at coordinate 83,176 of SJYX01015262.1, read as the reverse complement.
CATTGGGTCAGTGATGCTCTCTAACCATCCCATCCTCTGCCAGCCCCTTCTCCTTTTGAAGCATGGTTCAAAAGTGTCTTAATACTAGATGGATAAACTTAATATTAGTTGAATGAGGGTCTGTCATATCCAGTTAAATTATGAGTGTCAGCTAACAGTTTTTTCTTTCACCTAAAATCATAAAATTTTAGAATATATGTCTTGAAATTCTCAGCTAATGTTCTGCGCACTGTTTGGTGTAATCCACAATGCCTTGACATTAAAAGACACTTGCTCCTTGGAAGTGTCGCGCGAGTGTATGTTCCTCGATTCTTTGTCTCGTCACAACAAAGATGTGGAGTGACGGACATTGAAGCCCCCTCGGTGTGTCACAGCTCTCAGGTCTTGGATAGACCGTGTTCTAGCTCTCAGGTCTCGAATGGACTGTGCTATAGCTCTTAGACAAATCAGTGTTACAGCTCAGTGGTACAGTTCCATTTTATTTAGAAGATAGCAGGAAAATCCATCTTCGAGGCGTGAGGGCATGTTGATCTAAAGACACGAGGAGAAGAGCCCCCCAGTGTGCACGAGAGAGAGCTAGCTAGCTCCTCTATTTATATGTTTATCTCTCCCTGGGCCTTTACTATGTAAATTGGGCTAGCCAGGAGTATTGTTTGTTTGTTTTTAGAGTATTGTTTGTTTTACCTGAGGTCCTCACTCCGGTCCTCTGAGCTTCTTTTGTTTCATTTTCGCGGGCTTTTCCCTTCCTTGTCTTGTAGCCACCACCATTTTGGACTCCTTTTCCCTGTTCTACCTCCTAACAGAAGGAAAGCTATGATAAACCTAAACAGTGCATAGAAAGGCAGGGACATCACTTTGCTGACAAGGTGCATATAGTCAAAGCTATGGTTTTTCCAGTAGATGTGGAAGTTGGACCCTGGAAGGTGGATATGGTCCAGGGCATCTTTTCACTTTATATTCTCCTTGGGTGAATTCATTCACCTCCAGAGCTAACCCACTAACATGCCTGAGACTTACAAATTTATATCTAGAGTCTAGACTTTTCTTTTAAACTTCAAACCCATACATCCAATTGTCTACTTAATTGATGTACTTACTCCTTCACTACTTTAAGTGAAACTGATCTGAAACTGGCCTCCTTCTCCTCCAGACCTGCTATCCTTCCAGGGTTCACCATCTTCATTGAGTATCAGAAGCCAGAGACCCAGGAATCATCCTTGTAGTCTCCTGTCTCTCATGGCTTCCATGCCTAAATCCAATAAAGCACTAAATTATACAGCTCCTTTTAACACCTTCAAAATATACTTGGAATCCACCCAATCCTGTCTCCACTGACTAACACCAAAGCTCAAGCCGCTGTCATCTACGCTCTGGAACACTGTAACAGCTGTCTCTCGGCTCCTTCCTCTAATCCACTTTCCACGTGACAACAAGAGTGATCTTTTTAAGTACAGAGCTGCTGAGGTCATTTCTCTGCCTAAAATCCCCCAACACATTTATCTTCGAGGCGTGAGGGCACGTCAATCTAAAGACCACGAGAAGAGCGCCCCAATCTACATAGTAAAGGCCCAGGGAGAGATAAACATATAAATATAAATATAAATCTCTCCCTGGGCCTTTACTATGTAGATTGGGCCAGCCAGGAGTGTTGTTTGTTTTACCTGAGGTCCTCACTCCAGTCCTCTGAGCTTCTTTTGTTTCATTTTCGTGGGCTTTTCCCTTCCTTGTCTTGTAGCCACCGCCATTTTGGACTCCCTTTCTCTGTTCTATCTGCCCAACAGAAGGAAAGCTATGATAAACTTAAACAGTGCATAGAAAGGCAGAGACATCACTTTGCTGACAAGGTGCATAGAGTCAAAGCTATGGTTTTTCCAGTAGTCACGTATAGATGTGGAAATTGGACCCTAAAGAGTGCTGAGCACTGAAGAATTGATGCTTTCAAGTTTCAGTGCTGGAGAAGACTTTTGAGAGTGCCTTGGGCAGCAAGGAGATCAAATCAGTGAATCTTCAAGGAAATTAACCCTGAATATTCATTGGAAGGACTGATGCTGAAGTTGAAACTCCAATAGCTTTGGCTACCTGATGCGAAGAGCCAACTCATTGGAAAAGATCCTGATGCTGGGGAAAATTGAAGGCAAAAGGAGAAGAGGGTGGCAGAGGACAGGATGATTATATAGTATCTCCCACTCAATGGACATGACTTTGAGCAAACCCCAGAGAATAGTGGCAGAGAGAGGAGCCTGGCGTGCTGCAGTCCATAGGGTCTCAAAGAGTTGGACAAGACAGCGACTGAACAATGACAACAGTGAGGATTTCTTTAAAGCCTATTAAGCTCAACGCACTGTCCCTTCAAAGAAACAGGAGACAAGGCAAGGTTCTCAAGAAGTTTCAGTCTCTCTGGAAATGAGGGGTATCGATTTCTTATCTGTGTTGTCTCTGTCCCAACAACTCAACTTCTGATAACTGGAGTTTTTAGAGTATTGTTTGTTTTACCTGAGGTCCTCACTCCGGTCCTCTGAGCTTCTTTTGTTTCATTTTCGCGGGCTTTTCCCTTCCTTGTCTTGTAGCCACCACCATTTTGGACTCCTTTTCCCTGTTCTACCTCCTAACAGAAGGAAAGCTATGATAAACCTAAACAGTGCATAGAAAGGCAGGGACATCACTTTGCTGACAAGGTGCATATAGTCAAAGCTATGGTTTTTCCAGTAGATGTGGAAGTTGGACCCTGGAAGGTGGATATGGTCCAGGGCATCTTTTCACTTTATATTCTCCTTGGGTGAATTCATTCACCTCCAGAGCTAACCCACTAACATGCCTGAGACTTACAAATTTATATCTAGAGTCTAGACTTTTCTTTTAAACTTCAAACCCATACATCCAATTGTCTACTTAATTGATGTACTTACTCCTTCACTACTTTAAGTGAAACTGATCTGAAACTGGCCTCCTTCTCCTCCAGACCTGCTATCCTTCCAGAGTTCACCATCTTCATTGAGTATCAGAAGCCAGAGACCCAGGAATCATCCTTGTAGTCTCCTGTCTCTCATGGCTTCCATGCCTAAATCCAATAAAGCACTAAATTATACAGCTCCTTTTAACACCTTCAAAATATACTTGGAATCCACCCAATCCTGTCTCCACTGACTAACACCAAAGCTCAAGCCGCTGTCATCTACGCTCTGGAACACTGTAACAGCTGTCTCTCGGCTCCTTCCTCTAATCCACTTTCCACGTGACAACAAGAGTGATCTTTTTAAGTACAGAGCTGCTGAGGTCATTTCTCTGCCTAAAATCCCCCAACACATTTGTGGAAAGATTGAGGTTTCAAGTCATTCCCCCGCCCTCTGACAGTTCACAGACTTTGCTCTACCAATTCTGTAACCCCAGCTCCTACAGCTCTCCACCTAGCTTCCTCCTTCCAGCCACACCAATCTCTTTGTGCATTGATGGTCACTTTTTTAGGGAAGCCTCCCCTGACCCCAATATCTAGATGAGGTCCTCTTATTATGCCTCCTTATAAAGCCCTGACTTTTCAAAATTTTGCTTAATTGTAATTATATAGTATGAATTTGCAGGAGTATTTGTTTATTGATTCACCCATTAGTCTGCAAGCTCCTTGAGGACAGACACCACATCTCCTCAGCACCTGACACTCCACCTAGCATACATAGATGCCCATTGAATAATGTCTGAGAGAATGCAAGCAGTAAGATGGCTTGTGTCAAGTACCAGAGAAATCTTAAGACAATAAGTGTAATGAAAATTCAGAAGAAAAAAAAGAAAAAGAAAAAGATCACTGGAAACTGGGGTGGATGAGACTTATTTCTTAAAGAAAAACAAAGATCTTTTTCCATGAGCTCTGAATATTCAGGACACAAGTTTTATACCTGTTTGACAGAAATGGAATATCATATGAGGTAGCAAATAAAGGTGGAGAAGTAAATTGAGGCCACCCTGTAGATAGCTGTGGTGCCAGGCTAAGGAATTTAAAGTTTATTCTATAGACGATAGGAAGCCATTGATAGTCTTTAAGCATGAGTGGTAGTATTTGAACATCTGTGGCATGAGAAGTGTATCGTTGGGCACTTTAAGTTGCCAGCAAGAGAAACCCATTCCAAATAGGCAGAGCTTGATACTACAGCTCAGATGATGGAACTTGTTTCTTCCTGAACCTCTCTGCTCTGCATCCTTTGGGTAGGCTCCTTGCTCTGCCTCATGGTGACAGGGTGAATGCTGTAGCTCCAAGATCATGTCCTTCAAGGCTGAAATCTAGGGAAAAGATTATCAGCTTCCCTAGATTCCCTGTGGCTCTAGTAATGATTCTGGGATTGTGGCTATGTGGCTCAGGTCAGTCAGTCAGTCAGTCAGTTCAGTCGATCAGTCGTGTCCGACTCTTTGCGACCCCATGAATCGCAGCACACCAGGCCTCCCTGTCCGTCACCATCTCCCGGAGTTCACTCAGACTCACGTCCATCGAGTCCGTGATGCCATCCAGCCATCTCATCCTCGGTCGTCCCCTTCTCCTCCTGCCCCCAATCCCTCACAGCATCAGAGTCTTT
>SJYX01015262.1:0-78230 GCA_006410675.1 Oreotragus oreotragus | reverse complement strand
GGAAGATGGTATGGAAACACATGAATGAATTTTTTGGCCAACCCAGCAGGTAGCTGACCTGTTCCAGAAAGGGAACATCACCATAGATGACTGTAGTATGAACTAGGTGTGGAGGTAGGGAGGAACCCAGCAAAGCCTGTTATAATTCCTCTCTGTTTCCCGTTGTCTCTTGCACGACCTAGCAAACATTTATTTACCAAACATGTGCTTCTCCACTCCATGTCCATTTCTTTCCCTTTGAGGTCTCAAACTACTACCTCCAACACCCTCTTTTCTGTTTAGCAGAAGAAGACATTTGAGATGAGGGTTTCAGCCACTTTGCTTAGTTATTCAGCCTCTCCCATGAGCGCTAAGTCACTTCAGTTGTGTTGGACTCTTTGGGACCCTATGGACTGCAGCCTGCCAGACTCCTCTGACCATGGGATTCTCCAGGCAAGAATACTGGAATGGGTTGCCATTTCCTCCTCCAGGGGATCTTCCTGGTCTCTCCCATGTATACACATTATTAAACTTTTGTTTGATTTTCTCCCATTAATCTGTCTCATGTTAGTTTAATTCTCGGACCAGCCAAAAGAATCTAGAAGCAGAGAGGGAAATTTCCTCCCTAACACCACAGTGAATGAGAGTCGGGGAGGAGCAAATTTCCAAATGAAAACAGGATTGTTGCTGGAAGCAGAGCAGTTGAAGGCTGGGCCCCAAGTCAATCGATTGTCCGTAACAGAAGGGAAGGTCAGCCTGGCAATGCAGAGAATAGAGTGGAGCTGAAAGAGACCGCTGCTGGGGCTTGTCCCTCCTTCTGTCTCCTGCAGTGGCCTGAGAGCATTGAACTTGGCCATTCGGTTCTTTGCAACCATCACTGAACCTCTTACAATGCTCTGCTTGCCAAAGATCTGCATGAAGGTGAAGTCACTCAGTCGTGTCCGACTCTTTGCGACCCCGTGGACTGTAACCTACTAGGCTTTTCCGTCCATGGGATTCTCCAGGCAAGAATACTGGAGTGGACTGCCATTTCCTTCTCCAGGGATCTTCCTGACCCAGGGATCGAACCTGGGTCTTCCGCATTGGAGGCAGACGCTTTAACCACTCAGCCACCAGGGAAATACAAGATCTGCATAGAGCAACTGAATTGTCTCCGTAGGGATAAATCAGAAGGGGAAGAAGGATTTATGTCTGCCATTTCCTTCTCCAGGGATCTTCCTGACCCAGGGATCGAACCTGGGTCTTCCGCATTGGAGGCAGACGCTTTAACCACTCAGCCACCAGGGAAATACAAGATCTGCATAGAGCAACTGAATTGTCTCCGTAGGGATAAATCAGAAGGGGAAGAAGGATTTATGATGGATAAAAGGTGTCTTGGAGAAGGAAATGGCAACCCACTCCGGTATTCTTGCCTGGAGAATCCCATGGATAGAGGAGCCTGGCAAGCTACAGTCCGTGGGGTCGCAAGAGTCAGGCATGACTTAGCAACTAAACCACCATCAAAAGGTGCCTAGGAGGCCATACGTTTATCTCACTGTCTGTAAATTGGTTGCATTCTACCGTTTAAGAAGCCCCCTCTTGTTTCACTTTAGTAGCTGCTGCAGCACTATGTTTGGGAGGGAAGGTAACTGACTTGGCAGGATTGCTAATCTAGCTAGGCTTATGGTGATTTAATTCTTCCTGGTTTGTTGTTATGAAAAAAATGGATTTAAAAAAAGACTGGATTCTACTTTGGCTTTCTCCTGGTTTTTATTTATTGCACAAGTAATATCACAACAACAATAAAGGAAGGAAAACAAGAGGAAAATAGTAGGCTACTGTAAATGTCTTTTTAAAGAGACAGACTGCCCTTGGTAGATGTGTAAATATTGTCTTCAGTTTCTCCTATATCCTCTAAATGTTGGCTTGTCAAAAAAAAAAAAAAAAAAAGCAAGCCTCATTCTGTTATAGCCCTACAGGCATATTAGTACAAAGTACAGCATAGCTCTGCTGAATTTTTAAATAAGTGTTGGCTAGATAAGAAAAGCTGTAGTCTGTGTTCATTCAAGTTAAGATGGAAGGGCTTGAGGAAAGTGGGAATAAAGAAAGGAATCTGTATGATTATCTGCCTTTTGCCTGTGGTTGTTCCTTCTCCTGTGCGTTCTCCTCCTGTCTGAAGGGCATGCAGCTTCAAAACCATTCTGTCTTGCGTCATCTCTTGAAACCTGGCTGGGTCATTGAGTTTTCAACTTTCTGGAAACCCCATAGAACCAACAGAACTTTAAATATGTATTTGAGAACAAGGGTGATGAATGGTTTTTGTCGTGACCTTGGCTGAGAGGGGCGATGGCTGATGTGATACTGTGATTTATAGTGAGAAATATATATTTGGTTTTTCTGGCACAGAGCTCCTAAAACTCTTGGAGTTTCCTAAGTGATGAGAACCTTAGAGGTGTCTTTTGTTATGAAGTGACTTTTGCACCCCACCTGAAGTTGCAGACTGATTCCAAGAAGACCCAAATTATATGATTAGAGAGTTGGAATATGTGGTCCTATCCACTGCCTTCCAGGCGCGGAGAGGGGCTGAAAGATGAATCAATTACCAATGGCCAATGATTTAATCAATCATCCATTAAAAACCCTGGAGGACAGTTTGGAAAGCTGAACACTGAGATGTGGAGAGAGTGGCTTGCTCTGGAGAGGCCATGGGAGCTCTAACCCTTGCCCCATACTTTGCCCTGTGCATCTCTTCCATCCAGCTCTTCCTGAGTTATGTTCTTTGATAATAAACTAGTGACCTAATAAGTAGGAGGTTTCTCTCTTCTGTGAGTCACTCTAGAAAATTAATTGAAATCCAAGGAAGAGGTCATTGGAACTGCCACTCTGTAGCCAGTTGGTCAGAAGCACTGACTGAAACTGCTGTCCTGCCAGGCAAGACAATAGCCACCTGCATGAGGCATTTTAAAACAGGAGACTGAGGTGAGGAATGCAGAACTAGCAAAGAACGAACAATCAGAGGAATCCAGGGAAGGTCAAAAAGAGAGGGGAGACTCCGGCCTTCACGTCCTGCCGACCTCCCAGGTCCTCCTCACTAGAATCCATCTGGACTGAGTGACGCTCGGGCCACCAGGAAAGGCCCTGAGTCAGCATGATTGCCCAGGGACAACCCGAAACTGACTCCATCACCGTGAAACCACGTGGCAGAGCAGCCCCCTGGTTCCCTCACGTTGCTGGTCTTCGCCCAGGGGCCTCTTCCAAATGAAATCCCTTTCTTTGTCAGCACATGTGTCTCCACATACAATTCGCTTGAGTATTAGACAGTAGCCCACTCTCAGGCCCCTTCCTGCAGCGAACGTAAGCTTGCAACTGGCAACTGAAGGTAGGGGTGGGGGTGGCACTCTTCAACCTGTGAAATCCGATTCTTTTTCTGGGTAGTATCAGAGTTGAGCTGAATTCTCCAACACCCTGCTGATATCTGTGAATTGCTTGTTGGTATGGGAAACCCTCTCCCCACATTGGCATTGATCTCAGAACACCGATAAAGCTAATGTGGGACTATCTTGTGATAAGATTGTCATCTGATGGATTGACCTACTTTTGATACAGGATTTTCTCCTCCAGTACTTCTAAGTTTATGTTTTATTAATTTTTTTTAACAATTCACGACCCATCTGTTAATTTAATGCAATTGAGACCATTGAGTGCTACTGTTTCCAGACCATAATTGAAAAGGCATAGCTTTTCCATATGTGTCTGAAAGACTAGAATTTGCTAAGCCTCTGGACATCAGTAATATCTGGCAGGTGGTAAATTGAATAAATAGGATCTGTTGTGTGTTGGAAACTGGTTTCTGTAAATAGGAAATAAATGTAATGTTATCCACAGTGAGTCAGATCTGAAGTAATGGTGTTCAAAACTGTTGACTCCTACTCAGGTATTTTAAGGACTAAGTCAGCCATTCTTCACCCTTTTCAAAATGCCTGGTACTGAAATACGACAAGGCATCAACCCCAAGGCATTATCTGTTCCCTCTGGGTTCATTTGTACAGTACACACACAAGCCAGTACAATCAACATTTATCAGCTCTTGCCCGTCAAAAATTAACAGGGCCACTTCCTAAATGCTCCTGTGGAGGTGTCGTTTTCCTGTCTCTCTGACACACAGCCTCCAGGCATCCAGCTCTCTCTCCTCTCCTGCCCCAGGAAGCTGTTCCCATCTTCCCTTGAGAGCTAAGCAGAGGGAAGCACTGTGCCCACTGTTCCCAACCCTGCCCTGCTGTTGCAGGAAGGGGCACCCCTTCCAGGGCCCATGAGCGGGCTCTTGTCCAACACTCAGAACGGAATCGTGTGAGGAGACACGTGTGCTGATAAAGCAAGAGACTTTATTGGGAAGGGGCGCCTGGGTGGAGAGCAGCAGGGTGGGGACCCAGGAGGACTGCTCTGCCACGTGGCTCGCAGTGGAGGGTTTTCCGGTAGGGTTGGTTTCCAGTCGTCTCTGGCCAACCCCCCTGACTCCGGGTGCTTCCTGGTGGCATGCGCAACACTCTGTCAAGATGGATTCCAGTGAGAAGGATTCTGGGAAGTTGGCAGGATGTATGGGCCAGAGTCTCCTCTCTCCTTTTGAGCTTTCCCAGATTCTTCTGGTTGGTGGTAGCTTGTTAGTTTCGCGCTCCTTACCAGGACCTCCTGTTTAAGATAACTCATGTATGTAGTTACTATGGCACCTGGCCAGGCCAGGCAGTTTCAGTCAATGGTTCCCCTAATGCTCCCACACCCATTTCTATGGCCCGTCCACTTCAGTTGGGTGCCTCCTCCAAAGAACTATGTTCTTCCTTCATTTCAGAGCTCACTTTTCAAGAAAACTGAAAAATCACCATCATATGAACGTTTTAGGCCACACTTTTTAAATGATGGTTTTTAAAAACGTATGTATTTAACCTCATAAATAACGATGTGATCAGTTATGCAGCACAAGCACCTGGTGTTTGGGGCCAGCAGTTGGAACCTTACATTTCCTTTAAATCAGGGCAGCTCTCTACGGGTGTGGATGCCCTGGCGGGTGTGGACCGCTGCAAATCGAACCACTCTCGGCTCCCCCTCCTAATCGCATTGTGTTTCCGTTTCTCTGTGCTCCTCGGGGACGGAGGGCTCTATCTGCAGCTCTCTCCTGGCCTCTGCTGTGCCTCTCAGCGTCTTCCAGCCCCCCAGCACTGCACATAGCCCTTTGCGAGTCGGTCCCTATTCTGGGTTGGAGGTGGGTAATTCTTCCCCACAACGTGCTCTTTGTCAGCCCTGAGCCTCCAAAGTGAAAACGTGCCTGGCAGGAGCAGATGAGCTGCTGCACACCCACCCATGCTCGTCCTCATTAGCTGTCTTTCTTCAAGGCAAGCACCAAGGGAGTGCGAGTTCCAGTCTTCTCGCAAATGCTAAAAGCCGGATGTTGCCTGACAGAACTGCCCATAAGCAGCAGCTGGTCCTCCCTCTTTCCTCCTGTGCATCTCTTGAACCCACTCTGGGAAAAGAACATTCCTTTGGTGCCTTGGCCAGGAATATTCTTAATCTACTGAGGCACAGCCATTTATCAAATGTCTGTTATGCAGAAGGTACACCCTCTTTATCATATCTTTCAATCCTCATGACAACTCTGGGAGGCAGGAATGGAGTCAGAAAGACCCAGGTTGGAATGCTGGTGCTGCTGTTCTCCAGCTGTGTGACCTGAAGTAACTCAAATAATGTCTGTGAGTTTTATTTCCCCATTTGTAGGATGAAGACAAGAATCCCCCCTTCCATAGGGTTGTTGTGAGATTTAAGTAGGATTTTTAATGTAAAGCCCTTAACACAACGCATGTAACAAGTGCTTAATAAATGCTAGCTATTATCATGCAGAAGCTGAACTTGGCCAGGTTATTTGACTTTCCCCATGATGGAACTGGACTGTGAATTCAAATTATTTGAATCTATTTCCCTTTCTTCTTTTCTTCCTTTATTAGAAAGAAGGCTGTGTTCGTGCCAGAGCACTGTGGAAAAATCTTGGAGCTCCTGGTTACTTTGGCAGTGTGCTACGCAATTAAACTCCAAGGCTAATAATAAAAAATTATAACATGATAGCTTACATCCATTGCATACCCAGTATATGGTAGAAGCACGAGAGGCACTTGGCATGCATTCTGTAGTCTTTTTAACCATGTTCTCCAAAACTTAGTCATTTGTGTTCTATCTTCACAATTTTTGCCATTACTGTGTACCACCTATACAATTATATTACTTAATTTTCTTTAAAATTGACTCACATTATTACAAAAAAACAGTTGTCACTACCGTAAATAGCAGGGTCATTTACCATGAATAGAGGATGATCAGGAAGACAGATCTAATTAAAATAAAGCGGTGTTGGCTAGTTCCAGCTGGATAATCCTCTGGACCTGAAGCCCCTTCTCGCTAGAAGGGAGATTAGCAAGTGTTAAGAGGCCTTGGACGTACACTAGATCTGGACAGGTGTTTCTTCTGGCTGTAACTAGAATTGCTGAAAAAGAACTGGGAACAAACAGAATAAGAAAACAGCTTGTGAGTCCCTGTCCTCTAATGCTCTCTCAGTGTACCACCTAATCAGCTCGGTGTCCCCGTTTCCTGCTGAGGGACACATTGTCTTGTGGCAATCTCTCAGGGAACTGTCATCACCCCATTTTACAGGTGATGACCGAGGCTCAGAGTGCTCCCATCATTCACCCAAAGTGGAAAAAAGCTGGGTTAGAACCCAGGCCTTTCTTGAGAAAACACAAGACGAATGCAACAGGCTTGATAACCCAGCACACCCAGGAGCAGCAGGCGGCGGCTTGAGTTTTCTGTTGCAGGTTCCTGGCCGTCCAGCTCGTGGAGCTGCTGAGCTTCTCAGCAATCTGAGAAACCCTGATCCTCTCGGGGAGGAGGGTGGCCCAGGCTTCGGGAGCTGGGCCAGGTGCCATCCCGGCAGTTGGCACGTCTCTGCCTGCTGCAGCCTCCCCAGGTGACCTTGAGCTGTGGCAGGGCATGCAGCTGCCTCCCTGTAGGAAGTGCTCCTGGCTGGCCTGCTGGGGAAGGTGGGGGTGGTAGGAAGGCGTCAGGACCCACGGCCGTCCTAGGCGGCTGAAGCCATTGACCAGAGTGGCATTCCGCCCTCTCACGGAGCATCTCCACACACCAGAGTGGAGGAAGGGGAGCCTGAGTGCAAAGCCCAATTATTCCACCGAGTTACTTAGCTCAGTAAATTGGGGGAAACACTTCACCTTTTGTACCTCAGTTTTCTAACCCGAGAAATAAGGCTGAGGCCAATGCTCCTCTGTAGGGTCGTTGCTAAGAAGGGATGAGCGGAAGCTTGAGCAGCTCGTGGCTGCTCGCTAAATGATGGGTTTCTCCTTCCCCTCTTCCTCCCTAATGTGGTGCCTCTATGCTACCTTAACTCCTCCTTCCTCTCCCAGCCCCGTCTTCCTCAAACTGAGAACATGGATGGAGACCAGTGTGTGTGTGGGCTTGATGGTGGGAATATATAATCCCTCATATGTTGTTGTTGTTCAGTTGCTAAGTTGTGTCCAACTCTGTGCGAACCCATGGACTGCAGCACTTCCTTGCCCTCACTGTCTCCTGAAGCTTGCTCAGAATCGTTTCCATTGAGTTAGTGATGCCATCCAACCAGCTCATCCTCTGTCGCCTCCTTCTCCTCCTGCTGTCTTTCCCAGCATCAGAGTCTTTTCCAATGAATCAGATCTTCACATCAGGTGGCCACATTATTGGAGCTTCAGCTTCAGCATCAGTCCTTCCCATGACTATTCAGGGTTGATTTCCTGAGAACTGATTGGTTTGATCTCCTTGCTGTCCAAGGGACCTCTCAAGGGTCTTCTCCAGCACTGCAGTGCAGAAGTAGCAATTTTTCATTGCTCAGCCTTCTTTATGGTCCAAGTCTCACATCCATACAAGACTACTGGAAAAACCACAGTTGTGACTATATAGACCTTTGTTGGTAAAGTGATGTCTCTGCTTTTTAATACATTGTCTAGGTATGTCACAGCTATTCTTCCAAGGAGCAAGCATCTCTTAATTTCTTGGCTGCAGTCATGGTCCACAGTGATTTTTGAGCCCAAGAAAGACAATCTGTCCTTGTTTCCACTTTTTCTTCATCTATTTGCCGTGAAGTGATGGGACCAGATGCCATGATGTTAGTTTTTTGAATATTGAGTTTTAATCCAGCCTTTTCACTCTCCTCTTTCACTTTCATCAAAAGGCTCTTTAGCGCCTCTGCACTTTCTGCCATTAGAGTGGTATCATCTGCATATATGAGATGGTTGATATTTCTCCTGGCAAACTTGATTCCAGCTTGCGATTCATCCAGCCCAGCATTTCATATGATATACTCTGCATCTAAGTTAAATAAGCAGTGTGACAATATACAGCCTTGATACAGGGGTGGGTAATTTCATAGTCTGACCAAAGGGAGGAGTAGTCCAGCTATGTCGGGGGAGGACTGGGGATTTCCAGGAACGGGGCCAGCACCCACTCTTTTATCTTTACAGTCAGCCCTGGAACTGTCACGGTGCCTTTGGGTGTGTTGATTAGCCTGCCGATGTGTTATAGGGAGCATATACAGAGTCTCAAGATCTAGTGGAAAACCACTCACCTGCCACCTTGGACCTGTTTGGTTTGAACCAGTTTATGTCATTTCCTCAGGAGGAGTCTGGTAGGCTACAGTCCATGGGGTCGCAAAGAGTCAGACACGACTGAGTGACTTCACTTTCACTTTCATGCCTTTCTTTTAAATGTAGTGCTCTGCCCCTTTCTCTCGTGTTTCACTATGGCCTTCACTGTTCCACAGGTGTAATCCAGAGCACACGCTCCAGGAAACTTTCTTGTAGAAATCTCTGTCTCAGAGCCTATTTATCTGGGAATCTGGCCTTCAGTGGGAGGACCTTCGGTGGAAAGGTCCTCCCAGCACTGAATGTGTAGGCCTACATTCTGCTAATGGAGACTAGAGTGACTTGTGAGCCACATGATCAGGATTAGACCCTTACCACTCTAGAGCTTATGTTGCAGGATGCAAGGGAGTGGTCATGTCCCAGGTAAGCCCCTGGGATGCGCCACCGAGTGAGGGTCCTGGGCTTCTTGCAGGAAAGAATTTAAGAGAGAGCTGTAATAAAGTGAGAGATACACATTCCTTAGGCAGAATGCAATCTGTCTTAAAAGGTGAGAGCTTCGATGAGGTGTGGTATTAGTTTTTATGGGCTGGGTAATTTCATAGGCTAATAAGTGGGAGGGTTATTCCAACTCCATTAGAGAAGGGGCAGCAAACTCCAGGAACTGGGCCACTGACCACTTTTTATGTCTTCTATGGTCAGCCTCAGGACTGTCAGTTGGCACTAGTGGTAAAGAATCCGCCTGCCAATGCAGGAGATGCAAGAGGCATGGGTTTGATCTCTGGGTCAGGAAGATCTTCCGGAGGAGGAAATGGCAACCCACTCCAGTATTCTTGCCTGGAAAATGCCATGGACAGAGGAGCCTGGTGGGCTACNTGGTAAAGAATCCGCCTGCCAATGCAGGAGATGCAAGAGGCATGGGTTTGATCTCTGGGTCAGGAAGATCTTCCGGAGGAGGAAATGGCAACCCACTCCAGTATTCTTGCCTGGAAAATGCCATGGACAGAGGAGCCTGGTGGGCTACAACTCGTGGAGTTGCAAAGAGCCAGACATGACTGAGGACGCGTACAAACACATATTGAAACTCTCGAGGTGCTGGTGAGTGTGCCACTTAACATATGCTCAAGCATTGCAGTGGACATGCGATGAGACTCAACGTATACTGGAAGTCACATCTTCTGGCTTCTTGTGCCAGTTGGTTCTAACCAGTATCTGTCTTATCCCCGATGCCATTCTTTAAAAGGTTGTACCCTGCCCCCTTCCTTCATCTCATTTACATCACCGTGACCTTAACCTTTTCAGAACCTGTTTTATTTTTTGTAATCCAAGCATAATAATGATTTCTATGTCATCTACTGTGGCAACCGAGATAACAGACCTTATATTTAGAACAGAGCCTGGCACATGGTGAAAGGGCAGTAAATATTGAACGTCTGTAGCACTGTTACTGAATGCAAAATTGTGTGCAGGACACACAGTGAGACAAAAAATAAAAATAAAAAATAAGATTTTGCAGGAGGGAAAGATTCATTTCAGGGCCAAACAAGGAGAATGGGCGGTTCATGCTCGAAGACACCAAACACTCTAGATGGTTTACAGGGAAATGCTTTTATTGGCAATTTTGGGCATGTGATTTTCTTCTGATTGGTTGGTCCTTCAGGTAACAGGGCCTGAAGTTACCATCTTCCACCTGGCGGGGAGCCTTATTTCCTGCAGAAGAATTCAGATATTGTTATGTATCTCCCTTGAGGAGGAACCAGGATCCTGGCTTGGAGAATTTTGAGCATTACTTTACTAGCGTGTGAGATGAGTATAATTGTGCAGTAGTTTGAGCATTCTTTGGCATTGCCTTTCTTTGGGATTGGAATGAAAACTGACCTTTTCCAGTCCTGTGGCTACTGCTGAGTTTTCCAAATTTGCTGGCATATTGAGTGCAGCACTTTCACAGCATCATCTTTCAGGATTTGAAATAGCTCAACTGGAATTCCATCACCTCTACTAACTTTGTTCATAATGATGCTTTCTAAGGCCCACTTGGCTTCACATTCCAGGATGTCTGGCTCCAAGTATCTGCTCTTTGATACTCAGAGAAGGTCTAGGAAGCTGAAGCCTTTTCCCTGAAGACTAGAAACAGGAGACATGGAAAGGATTTGTATAACTGAATAGCTCTCTGTGGGGCTTTCCTAGGGCAAAGCCCTCCCCCGTATCTTCTGCTTCAGCTCTCCTCCGAAGTACCCAGATAGTAGCATCTGATACATGTTTCCTGGGTTGGTTTACACCCCACAAAATGGAAGATGTTAACTATTTGATAGCCATGAGCCTGCAGTAGCCCACACACCTACTGGAGTCTAAGGACTGATAATGTGAACCCCTGTGATACCATCCTATAACCTCACCACCATGTGATCAGAGATTTGAACATTAGCCGATCACATACCCTGCAGCCCTCCCTTCCTCACCTGGCCTTTAAAAATGTCTGCTTAAGCCCTTGGGGGAGTGTGGGGGGTTCTGAGCACGAACCTCCAGTTCGCCTTTTATTGGCACCTTATAATAGATGCTGCACAGTCCTTCTCCGCAATTGGCTTTACCGTGTGGGTGAGCGGGCCCACGTTTGGTTCAGTAACTTTTGAACCTGGAAGCGCCCCACGGGGTCCTGCTTGGTTCCAGTGGTAAACACCGCTGAAAACTCCTTCTTAATTTCCCCCACTTACTTGGTTTCCTTGAAACTGATACCAAACCCTTGGCCTTCTGTGCACTGATGCCAAACAGAAGTACAGAGACAAAGTTACGGAGTAGAAAGAAAGAGTAGCTTTGTTTCCTTGCCAGGCAAAGGGGGAACACAGCAGACAAGAGTCTCAAGAACTACGCCCCCGATTCCCCAGGGAATGGTCTCCGGTCCCGTTAATCTTGCCTCCGGTGGTTTCCAGGCTGCTCCTCCTTTGATTAGCAGCTGTTGGAATCTGCCCCTGGGGAGTCAGGGAAGGTCTCGGAGGCTGAATGAAGGCTGTTTCCTATAATCAAAGGAATGGGAGCCACTCGTCCTCTGTCTGCTGTCTTCGCGCCTCTTCTTCCTCCTGCCTCTTCATCTGGCCGTTTAGGGTCTGTCCCTTTCCCCCTACCTCCTCCCTTCTTTTCCCATGTTCTTTCTCTCCAGTCTCCTCTACTCTGCTGGAAGCTGGCCTGCAAGTGCAGTGAGGAGCCACTGAAGTGGGCTGCATGTAGTGTTTAAGTGATGTACTTTTCAAGGAGGAGGGGCAGACCTGTCATTTGCATGAATAATCAGAGCATTTCCCATTTGGGCTGCTCCAAAAGTCAGTCTGTCAAAGCTTGTGAATTGTGTTAGCAATTTTGTTTTCAATTTTTACCCTTGAGTAAGGGCACCTGCCTGTCTGTTATGGGTGCTATTGTCAAGGTTGATAATGCAAAGCAGGCAAGTGGAGGCGGAGGGAAGGGTAACTGCCATTTGAAGTTCTATGACGGGAGACGGGTAAAGGGAGAAAGTCCTGGAATAATGAGGACAATGAACCATTGTTCTCAGGGCTTCATTTTAAAACTGTTTTGATAAGTATCTCAAACCTCAACTGTTTACATATGAATTACAAGACTTCTAGGAAAGCATAAAATCCATGAAAATTATATGCAAAGAATTCTACTGATGGTCTGTGTTTTGGATTCAGTTGACCTACAGCTAAATCAATGAAAACATACTTTCTGACTTCAAAGGTTACAATTAAGGAGTGTGGTTCTAGCAGAAGAGGAAAAGGATGCTGAGAGAGGCGTCATCCCACTGCAAAAGGCGAGGAGAGAGAGGAAGAGGAAAGGAACACTTCTTAGTAATTACCCCATGCTCCCCTGATGGCTCAGCAGCAAAGAGTCTGCCTGTAATGCAGGAGACCTAGGTTCAGTCCCTGGGTCAGGAAGATCCCCTGGAGGAGAAAATGATAACCCACTCCGGTATTCTTGCCTGGGAAATCCCATGGACAGAGAAGTCTGGTGAGGCTACAGTCCATGGGTTCACAAAAGAGTCGGACACAACTTAGCGACTAAACAGCAAGCATGTGCTCAGCATCAGAAGGGTTTTCTCATTCAGTATCTGGAACATTTCTGTAAGGAGAGAGTCTCACCCTATTTTATAGAGAAAGAAAATAGAGGCTCAGACAAAACCCCTTCCTGAGGCCACACTTGGGATGTTCTGACCCTAAAGTCTGTGTCCTTAATGTTCCTAGTAAATTTAAGGTTCTTGCTTCACTGTGAAAGAGTTTAGAGGCAAAGTGATAGTAAGAAGTACATTTATTTAGAGAGAAATACACTTCACATTTTACATACAGAATGTGGGCCATCCCTGAAGGTGAGAGAGCCCCGAATAGTTTTTATGGACTGGGTAATTTCATCGGCTAATGAGTGGGAAGGTTATTCCAATTATGTTGGGAAAGGGGCGGAGATTTCCAGGAATTGGGTCACCGCCACGTTTTGACCTTTTCTGGTTGGCCTCGGAACTGTCACTGTGAGGGTGGGTGTGTCATTTAGCATGCTAATATATGACAATGAGTGTATAATGAGGCTGAAGGTCTCCTGAAGGTCGAATCTTCCGCCGTCCTGGACCTAGTTGGTTCTAACAGGTTTTTGTTGTGTCCTATGGCCATACCCTTTTTTTTAAGGTTGTGCCCTGCCTCTTTCCCTCCTGTTTCAGCAAACACCCACCCAGTCTCCTGTGCCAGAAGGGCTGCTGATTTAGGGCGCTCCAATGTGGCAGCTTGAAGGTCTTTAGTTAATTTCAGTTTCTGCCATCACCTTGTGAAATGTAGGGGAGTGCAGTGAGGTCATGACTGAACAAGATATATTTCAGTCGTGACCTTGATTTGTTTATAACACAAACCAGTGACAGTCTTAGGATGAATTCATATCTCTTCCCCTTGTAGCCCGTGGCCTTTCACACACACACACACACCATGCACACACTCCCCTGAGTCGGGAAGAGTTGTTGGAAGAGATCCAGTTCTGTTCATTCTCACACTATCTTTGGTTCAGCCTACTGTAGCCAAATGGGTTGAACCTGCTTTCCATCGGCTTTCTGGGCTTAGGAAATTCTGGAGACAGTGGCTTTATAACATCTGGGCCTAAGACCTTGCATCGGCCAACCAGTGAAACCCTCTCATCACACATGTGTGAAAAATCCTTGCTTAAATGAGTCACACCGAGCAATTTCTTACGTGATGCCCTTTTTTGATTGCTGCAAAGACCAGAAAAGGAGGAGAAATTATGCTGAAGAAGAGAGGTTAGAAAAGAAAGATCTTTCCTTTCCTCTGTGCTTGAGTTTAAAAAAAAAAAAATCTTTTTAACAGTTGAAATTTGATACTTGTGGTTTTGAAGAATAAAATTCCCAAGCCTTATGTTTGACCGTTGTGGCTCTGACCTGGCTGCCGTCCCACAGTCTGTTAGGCTGAGCATGATCGGAAGGACTCTTGGTATTGGCAGCTGAAAGGAACAAACAGCTGAGAAACAACTGCCGCCACCTTACAAACGTCTTAAAAGTTAAGTACTTTTAAAGTGGAGTGTGTGTTAGGATCCATGCCTGCCTCATTGTGGGGTTGCAAGGAATGATGCTGGATTTCCATGAAACTTAGGTTTTAAAGGTCTTTCCAAGATTGTTCTTGGTTGCCTAGAGTCCACGGGTTTTCTAAGGTCAAGGAAAGCCATCTTAGAGAACATATGAGCACAGCCCCTGAGCCAAAAGCATTAATCTTGCTTTTTCCCTTTATGCTTGCCTGTGAAACAGTTCCCAATTATTTTTCCATGTTGTTCTTAAGCAAGCAGTTCCTCTTGCTTTACTGCCTAGACTTTTTTCAATAAAGGGTTGAACCGCTCGCTTCAGAAATAAAATGTTCAGAGGACTCCCCTATATGGGAATCCACTTTAAGAAGAAAGTCTGTGCCAATGACTCGGGTCCAGAAACCCATGTCCATTTCTTGCAAGAGGTCTTGTCCAACTGGCTCTCACCTTCCCTTCCAGTTCCCCGGGTTCTGATTTGAAAGCACTTAATGAGGGTGCTAATTAGAACCTGATCAGGTTGCTAATGAAGTCATTGACAGCTCCGATCAACTAAGAAAGGAAAAAGCATCCCCGGCCTTTTGTTTGCAACCTCTTCAGGAGATGACACTCTCTCTTTTTAATTGCTTTCAAACAGGCTTTGCTGAACCAGTCAGCTGCTGTCATTGCTGCTTGGCTCCTGGTCACACCGCCTGTGCCAGCTAGAAACTGCACTGCAGAGGGGGGAAGTGTTTGGACTTCGGAAAGCAAAGCTTCCCTTTCTCCTGTACCTGAAACTTTATAAGCCTTCTATTTCCAAGGGGTTGCTCTGCCTACTGATCCCTGACCGCTGACCTTCTGAGATAAACGCTATAAATCCCAACTTGGCTGAATTGTCATGTAACCAGCACATCCCGCATTGTGTGTGTGGCACGAGGATTGAAACCAGAGGACTGTTTCAAATAAGACTTCTACTTTATTTTTTTTTACCACCCTGTTAACCTGGATGCTGGACTCCAGACGCAGCACTCCTGAGTCTGGATGATGGTTTTTATGCCAGTGTCACCCGAGTGTATGTTTCTCGGTTCTTTGTCTTATCACAACAAAAATGTGGAGTGACGGACATTAAAGTCCCCTCTGCGTTCACAGCTCTTGGGTCTTGGATGGACCGTGTTATAGCTCTGAGACAAATCAGTGTTACAGCTCAGTGTTACAGCTTTATTTTATTTAGAAGATAGCAGGAAAATCCATCTNCGGTTCTTTGTCTTATCACAACAAAAATGTGGAGTGACGGACATTAAAGTCCCCTCTGCGTTCACAGCTCTTGGGTCTTGGATGGACCGTGTTATAGCTCTGAGACAAATCAGTGTTACAGCTCAGTGTTACAGCTTTATTTTATTTAGAAGATAGCAGGAAAATCCATCTTCGAGGCGTGAGGGCACGTCGATCCAAAGACGAGAAGAGAAGAGCACCCCAGCGCCCAGGGGAGAGAGAGAGAGCTAGCTCTGGCTCCCCTTTTTATATGTTCTGTTTTGTTTTGTTTTCCTCCCTGGGCCTTTACTATGTAAATTGAGCCAGCCAGGAGTGTTGTTTGTTTTACCTGAGGTCCTCACTCTGGTCCTCAGACCTTCCTCTGTTCTATTTTCGCGGGCTTTTCCCTTCCTTGTCTTTTAGCCACCACCATTTTGGACTTCTTTTCCCTATTCTACCTAGCTAACAGTAGAAATAACAATAGTGGGTGAATTCTGACACAGCAGGCATGACTCAGTAGAAAATGAAGTTGGTTTCTAGACTGCAGTCATCTCACACAAGGTGTGAGCAATCCTGTGAAGCCAGCCCTGCAAACAGAACAGAGGGGCCTGATGACGGGAGAGAGACCACAAGCTCAGGCAGAGGGGCCCGGAAGGGGGGATGGGACTTACGCTGAAGAAAAGGGGAGATAGACAAAGGGTTTAAAGAAGAAAATGTTAAGTATATTTGTTTATTTATTTTTGGCCGTGCTGGGTTTTTCTTGCCATGTGGGCTTTCTCGAGTTGCTACGAGTGGGGCTCCTCGCTTGTTGCAGAGCGCAGGCTTCTCTTTGCAGAGGATTCCCTTGTTGCAGAGCGCAGGCCCCAGGGCACGTGGGCTGCAGCAGCTGTGGCGCACAGACTCAGTTGCCCCTCAGCATGTGGGGTCTTCCCAGACCAGGGATTGAACCCGTGCGTGTCCCCTGCACTGGAAGGCAGATTCTTAACCGCTGGTCCACCAGGGATGCCGCAATGAAATACTCTTTAAAAATATGTATTGAGCATCTACTGTGCCAGGCACTGTGCTCATCACAAGCTGTAGAGCATGGAATGAAACATGACTCTTTGGAAGACAGACCATAAAGAAATGATTGTAAGTGAAATGTGAAGTACTGCAGAAGATAGATTCTGAGCGCTCTGTATGGACACTGCAGAGTTGGCTGCAGAAAGAGCTTTAAGCTGAGATGCAAAGGTCACGTGAGGGATGGCGGGGCAGAGAGGCCAGAGCAGAGTTCCGGTTGCCCAACAGCACACGGGAAGTGGGAGGGAGAGAGAACAGGACCTAAGAAAAGTGCCACGTGTTGGAACAGAGACAGGAAAGGCAGGATTGCATGCCCAATTATTTGTAGCCCTTTAAGTCACACGGATTTGCGACTGGAAGGAAGGTATTAAAAGGTTTTAAGCAGGGGATTCTTAGGATCGGATTGTATTCTTGAAATCTCCCAGCAGCTGTTTGGGGGAACTGAACAGAATGAGTGCAGATGGGAAGTGGGCCAATGATCCGGGCTTCTACAGGGGTCCAGATGAGAGTCAACGGTGGCCTGCACTGGGATGCTGATGGTGGGAATGGGGAAGTGGGGGTGCACTTGAGAGATCTGTACAGAAAATGGAGTGAGCAAGAACTGTTGGCTAATTGGACGTTGCGGGTGAGAAAGGAGTTGTCAAGAGAGGTTCCCAAAGGTGTGCTTTAGTGGTGGGTTCAAAGTGGGGCCATCTCCTGAGGTTAGGAGCAGTGGGGAGACGGTAGGACCAGGTCTGGGGCTGGGACAGTGGTAACTCGCGTCTTCGCCATGTTTAATCTGAGGCATAGGATGGTGACCTTGGGAAGGCCAGTGGGATTGGTAGGTCTGAAACCGGGATGAGTGGAGGGTCCTTAGCCAACAGTAGGCTGAAATCTATGGAGCTCCATAAAACTTCCTTGTGGGGAGGCAAGCCTCTCTTCCCAAAGGAAGTACAAACCTGAAGCCAGGGCCTGAAGTATTCCACCATTTAACGGTCTCTCAAAAGAGGAGGAGATAAGGGACTGCCCTGGTGGTCCCCTTGCAAAGCAGGGATGCGGATTCCTTCCCTGGTTGGGGGGAAAGAGCCCACGTGCCACGGAGCAGAGAAGCTTGTGCGCCGCAGCTACTGAAGCCCGAGCACTCTGGAGCCCACGAGCCAGAACTCTACGTGCGTGTGCCACAACAGAAGACCGTGCATGATGCAGTGAAGATCCTGCGTGCGCACCTGAGACCTGACAGCCAAATAAATAGATATACTTTTTAATCTTAAAAGGAAAGGAGGAATGTTGGGAATTCACCAAGACAACTAAGAAGCAGCTGCCAGAGACAGGAGAGACACACCCTGTGGCGGTGGATTTCGCGTTCAAGGCTTTCTGCAAGGAGATCACTGTGGACTGACAACCACGCAGGCCTGAGCGCACGCGTTTCCAAAAACGTTTAAGCAGCAGAGCCCCTGAAAGTGAGATCTTTCCAGGTGACCCCCTTTCCAGCAGGGCTTGAGACCCTGCTCGCTCAGCCTTCCTCCTGTCAACCCCATCTCTGAACCCCAAGGCTCTGAGGAAGGACATTGGAACCGCCATGCCCTAGAGGACACCCACTTGGTCCCGTTGAGGGCATCTCCCAGCAGAATCACCTTTGGACTCTCCCGAGGCTGTGCACTGCGCTACCCCATGAACCAGCCAACGGCCCAGCTTCTTTGCTCCATGAGCTTACAGAAATCTGACCTCTGCGTTACTCCAGGTTAGAAAGGATCTGGGAGCCGATTACCAGACACCTCCCCTTCTCCCCCCAGCGATAACTGCCTCATAATCCTTGGAAACCCAGCTTAGATGTCATTAACTTCATGACCCTCCCTAGGCCTCCAGTTCAGAACTGATGCTGCCTCCCCGGGTTGCTTTTTGCTGCATCCAGTTCACAGACTACTTGGATTAGTTGTTTACACTCTCCTGCCAGACTTGGAGTTTCTCGAGGGCTGGGATTGAGTCTTTACATCTTAAAGCCAGGACAGTGCCTGGCACAGTGTGCATGTGGAATACACGTCTGCCCATTTCAGTTCCGTTCAGTCGCTCAGTCGTGTTCGACTCTTTGCAACCCCGTGGACTGCAGCATGCCAGGCTTCCCTGTCCATCACCAACTCCTAGAGCTTGCTCAAACTCATGTCCATCGGGTTGGTGATGCCATCCAACCATCTCATCCTCTGTCGTCCCCTTCTCTTCCCACCTTCAATCTTTCCCAGTATCAGGGTCTTTTCCAATGAGTCAGTTCTTTGCATCAGGTGGCCAAAGAATTGGAGTGTCAGCTTCAACATCAGTCTTTCCAATGAATATTCAGGACTGATCTCCTTTAGGATGGACTGGTTGGATCTCCTTGCAGTCCAAGGGACTCTCAAGAGTCTTCTCCAACGTCACATTTCAAAAGCCTCAGTTATTCGGTGCTCAGCTTTCTGTCTAGATGTTTGCCCCGTTGGCTGAAATTACATTGAATCTGAACTTGGAAGGGCGCTGGGACTTCCCTGGTAGTCTAGTGGTTGAGAGTCCACCTTCCAGTGCAGGGGACCTGGGTGTGGGTTCAGTCCCGGGTTGAGGAGCTAAGATCCCACATGCTTCGGGGCCAATAATCCTGAGCTGCAACGACCAGGCCTGTGCGCTCGCGAGCCCGTGTTCTGGAACAGGAGGAGCCCGTGTACCACAGCAAGGACCCAAGGCAGCAAAGACGGAACCTGGAAGGGCCCCAGGCTAGTCGGCAGTCCTTCCTTCTTATATAGAAAGGTCAGGATAAGCTCCAGCTCGCTGCTGGCAGAGCTGGTTCTAGACTCCAGAATCCTGATTTCAAGTCCAATATTCCCAGGCGCCTTTATTCGGTGCTCATGGGTCAACAGCACTGAATAAGTAGGAAAACGTTGGAGGAAAAACTCCTTAGTTTGCAAGACACAGGGGTCTCTAACTGATGAAGTGGTGCCGTCTCCGTTTCAGCTGCCAGGCCCACGGCATAAACTGACTTTCTCTGGAGTCATTTTTCCTAAGACGAGTGTGACTGTCTCTCCTACTTGTCTTCACCACCTGTCATGCTTCTGGCTCCTCTACAGATTTCCTGTCGTTTTGAGTGCCTACCTTCAAAAGAAGGGCCACTTCTCACATTTTCTAGTGCAATTGTTTTGTTCGTTTGTTTTTAATCTCCTCTTGCAGGATTTGGCCCAAATATAGTCCCAATATAAAGGCTCTGGTGCTTTCTGTGTGTGGACAAGGGCTAGGAAATTCCTTGGGGGAAAAAGTAAAATTCGACTCTTTTCCTTGGAAACAGAGTAGCTGTTCTTTTTTGGAAGACCAGTTGAAGAGGGGCTCTCAAGAGGCATCCTTGAGTATAAAAGCTGCAAGCAGCTGTTTCTCACTGTTCTTGGTGGAAGTGACCCCCCCTCCCATCACAATTTAGAAGGAACTGGCTAAAGGGTCTAAGAACCTGGTGTTCACTTCTCTCTCCCATTTATTTCTTTTTCTTAAAGACTTTTTTTTTAAAGTGGACCGTTTTTAAAGTCTTTATTGAATTTGTTGCAATATTGCGTCTGTTTTATGGGTTTTTTTTTTTTTTGGCTGCTCCACAGCATGTGGGATTAAACCCTTACCCCCTGCACTGGAAGATGAAGTCTTAACTGCAGAATCACCAGGGAAGTCCCTATTCCCATTAATCATTTACCTGGGTCAGCTGTTTCCCCTTAGAGCACCCCTCCTGATTGCCACCTCCCAGCTTTGGGCTAAGAGTTATTATCAACCTCCTGGTTTTCTTGAGGAAGTAAAGGCAATGGAAAAGAAGAGCAAAACCTTAGGACTTGATCCCATGTTCCAACCCTGGTGTGCAATCTGTCCCTTCACCTCTGTGGGCCTCAGTTTCCTCATCTGCAAAATGGGACTGATAGCCCCTCCCCAGGAGGGTAGTTGTGAGGACTGATGAAAATGTCTATAAAGCCCCAGCCAAGTACTTGGGCCATGGAGTCACCTAAGGAACATTAGTTGTTAATAAACCACATTTCTCTTCCCCAGGTAAAATCATTAGTTTGACTTGCCTTGATCTTGCTTGCTTGTCCGAACCAGTTATGATTGATCCATGTATTCACCATTTTCACGCAAGTGAGTGCAATAAAGGGTTTGCTACTTTAATTCCTGCTGTCACTAACAGCACCATTGTGATGCTTATTGATGGAAAATCTCTTTTAAAGATAGATTCTTGCATGATAAGTAGTTACATGTAACCGAAGGCATATGAAGAATGTAGCCCAGATAGCTTTCTGTATTTTCCCTGTTTTGTGTTAGAAAAATATGAATTAATCTGTCAAAATAAAAGCATAAAGTGTCTAATCAGTGAAGGCTACTTGGACTACTTGAGTCTCACTTCTGCAGCTTTTTAGGGTGTCCTTGGCAACCGGTGAGGCGAGAGCTGAGCTTCCCGGAGGAAGCTCTCGGATGGAGGACACACAAAGGTCATACTTCCAAAGCTCTTGTGTCTGTCAGCTAGTGTCTGTAGGCAATATGTGCTTTTTAGAGAGCCTGTTGAATTACAAGCAAGATGTGGGTGGCCAGATTCTTTCCCTTGAATAGAAATATACTTTTCTACATTCATGTCTAATTTTCATTTACTGGCTCTCTGGTTAAGAGGTCCCATATAACAATATCTTAACCCTGGCTTAAGAGCAACCTAAAGGGCTACTCTCTTCTTTGCGTCTTTACCCTGGAATCCATTGCTTTTCTATTCGTAGGCCCTTCCTGAAAGCCTTGAGTGGGCCATTTGTAGCACCAAATCCAACAACTGGATTTTCTTCACTCTTTTTGCAGCATTGAGTATTTGCTGGAAACTGTTTTAGCACAAACTAGTCATACCTAAGAGCATATCCCAAGGAGATAATTAGGAATACCCAAAAAGCTGAAGAAATTCATACCAGCTTCACCCACAGCAGGGAACACTGGTAAGACCTGAGCCGTCCAGCAGTGATGACATGGTTGAGGGGTTAGAACCCACCATGAGAAAGAGCTGCCTTCATGGGAAGGTTTTAACATGCTGTCTGCATGGGAAAATGTTTATGAGTTAACGTTAATGTAGGACATAAAATTGTTTGTTGAGCCTGATCTTGACATAAATCTGGGAAGATAGATGAAGACCAAAAGGAAATGATCCAAGAGGATAATTGTACCAAAGTTGTTCCTTGGGAGAGGGACTATAAGAGACTTTTATTTTATTCTTTATATTTTCTATTTTTTCACCGCACACATTAATAACTGTGATTTAGGTAAAAGTGTCATTTAACAGAAGTAAAAGCAAAATCTCATAGGTCCAGGGAGGTGATTGTAGAACTTTTAGATCATAAAATAGTAGAAGTGGCAGCTGCTGGGTATTAAAGTTTAGCTTTGCTGATGCTGCTGCGTCGCTTCAGTCATGTCCGACGCTGTGTGACCCCATAGACGGCAGCCCACTAGGGTCCTCTGGGATTCTCCAGGCAAGAACACTAGAGTGGGTTGCCATGTCCTTCCCCAATGCATGAAAGTGAAAAGTGAAAGTGAAGTCACTCAGTCGTGTCCGACCCTTAGCTTGCTGCTGCGTCGCTTCAGTCATGTCCGACGCTGTGTGACCCCATAGACGGCAGCCCACTAGGGTCCTCTGGGATTCTCCAGGCAAGAACACTAGAGTGGGTTGCCATGTCCTTCCCCAATGCATGAAAGTGAAAAGTGAAAGTGAAGTCACTCAGTCGTGTCCGACCCTTAGCGACCCTGTGGGCTGCAGCCCAGCAGGCTCCTCCGTCCATGGGATTTTCCAGGCAGGAGTGCTGGAGTGGGCGCCATCGCCTTCTCCAGTTTAGCACTGAGATAACATTTCATGGGATGCCTTTAAGGTGCATTGTAGCACCTGAGTTCGTTTTCATACCATCCCTGTGTGGCAGGCAGTAAGAATTGTAATGACTTTGTGGATGAAAAAAAAAAAAAAAAATCCAGGCACAGAATGAACATTGCATTTTGCTTCTACTGATGTTTCTAAGCAGTGAAATTCAGGCCCACGTGAGGACATGTTGCCACCCGTCCTCATTCGTTCACACCAGACACTTAGGATTGGCAGGAACCATAGAAACAGCGAATTGTCCACTGCCTCGCGAGGAGGAAAGTGAGGGGAACACCGAGTCAGCCTCGTATTTGGAAAGATCATTTCCACGCCTGCTTGTTTAGTACGGAGGGTCTTCCAAATGAGCTTTTTGCTTTAATATATATTACTAAATTATTCTTGCTGGGAACCTTCAAAAGAAAAAAGGAGGGGATGCTGAATGATTCCAGAGCAGACGGGAGAAGGGGCAGGCAGGAAGGCTATTGATAGCCAGAGAAAGTGGGCGGGACTCCAGGTCTGCCCGCCTGCTCGGTGTCCCTGGGGCTCTCATCCCTTTGCAACAGCCAGACTATCAGAGCTCCTCCTTAGTGGCCCTGCAGCCTGCTGCTACTGGCATCTCCAGCACACCAGCCCATCTAAGGTAACTCATGTTTGGGATTCAGGGTATACTCTCCCTAGAATGATAAGAGGATTCTAAGCTTCTCTCCCTACCAATTTTCTGGTGTAGTTTTAAAAGGTGGTCACAGCCCAGATTCAGAAGAAGCATATACACATATTCCCTGACAGTTACCAGCTCTGGTGTTTGTTTTTGCTTTTTAAAAATCAGTGCTTCAGTGAAGATAAACTCTTTTTGGAAACTTTTTTTGTAGCATCCGTGAGTTTGTGAGAACTCCCAAAAAGGCAAACGTTCATATGAAGATGCAACATTTGGCGCTTAATAGGTACCTAGATTCAAATGGATGTTTTCTCTTTGGTTTCTTCAAAGTGCAAAAAGAAGGTGATCAGAATAACATAATAGTGCTGTGTTCCTCAGGATATGGTGTGCTATGCTGCATTAACAAGTAAATCTGGAAATATCAGTAGTTTAGAACAGTGAAAATGGACTTTTTGCTCTTATAACATCTGATGTCCATTACCTGGGCCCTCTTTGATCTGATGACTCTGGGATGCAGGTACCTTCCATGCAGCATTGCCGTCACCTAACATGTTGCTTCTAGGGTCATTGAGCCAGGGAAGTGAGAGCTAAAAGGTCTGGCACTGTCTCGTAACTGTTGCGTCTGGAAATGACGCGTCACTTCCTATCATTTTTCATTGACACAAACTAGTCGTATGACTTTGCCTAACTGCAAGGGGAGTGGATGATTAGGAAAATACATAGGTCATTGCATCTGCAGTAAACGTCTCTGCCACCTTACTAACATTAACTGAGACCTTCCTATGTGCCAGGCCCTTTCATAACTACTTTACACGCTGATTCCATTTAGCCCTAAACCTTAGGAAGTAGTTACTAATGTCTCCACTGTACAGATGCTCCACTGAGCCGCAGAGGGTTTAGGCCACTCGCTGTAGTCTTATAGCTAGTAAGTGATGGAGCCAGGATTCTGACTCCAGGACCTGGTACTTCACCTCTATGCCTGTCGTCTCCCTAGTATTAATAACATCTCTCCTTAGGGGTTTTCTGAAAAAATTATAGCCAATGTAAGTAAATGGTATGCAACGTCTGACATGTAACAGTTACTCACAAATGACAGCACCTTTTATCCTATCATTGTTTTTGTTGGCTACCTCAGATCCTTTCTGAGTCAAGGCAGAGTATAAATAGATGACTATGTGATAATGCTTTATTAAAAGGTACCTCTTTTGTCCTGGCATCTGAAGTTGCATGGAATGCTTTAATATAACCTTGCAGAGAAGTATCAAGTAATTACCATCGTGTGGAAGCATTTTAGCAAGTCGTGCCCATTCTTACCCTGTAATGGCATGAAAGCAAAGTCTACATTTTAATTACTGGCCTGCCATGTCTCATTACTGGTATCTGCAAGGCTGTTCTGAGCAGAATATAAGGACACAACAGTAGCTTACTTTGTACTTGTTTTAACTAAACATTAGCACTGATCCTGACTTGTTCTTTGGGTAGTTAAAGCAAAAATACTGTGCTGTAAAGTGATTTCTGAACCTCTTTGAAGAGCCAGAAATATATTCGGTGTTGAAGTGACTCCCCTGCCTCTTTCCTACCAGAAGTTAATTGAAATCACTCCTGCCCTTTCTCAGAGAGCCTAAGGGATAGGCCAGTGATCAGGCAGCAAAGAAACTGTTTTGGTTTCTCTAGATTTGCAGAGATCAGTGAAGGATATCGCTGAGTCTGTAGAAGGACTGGGGCAATCCGTGGTATAAGTAAAACAGCGTGCTCTGGTGGTTGGTGAGATTCCTCCTTGCCAAGTGGGAGATGGAAAGCAGACTCTGGGTACTTGAGAACTATTTCCAGTTTTCCCCTCCCACTGGAAGTTGGGGGAAACCTCTTTTGTTTATTCCTTACCTCTCTGAGAAGCCCAGTTTCTGCCATAGGTTGCTGCCCACTATCTCTGACAAAAGGAGATGCCCTCCTAGGAATCTCTCATTAAACTGTGGATGGTGAGGCGCTCTGCTCAGCAATGGGCCAGGATAGAACACACTGCCTCAGCATCATCACACACAGATAAATAATAACTTGGGATCGACCCCTGGGTCAGGAAGATCCTCTGGAGAAGGAATTGGCAACTCAGTCCAGGATGCTTGCTTAGGAAATCCCATGGACAGAGGAGCCTGGCGGGCGACAGTCCATGGTGGTCCCGAAAGAATCAGACATGATTTAGTAACTAAACAACAACAGCAAAAAGAATCCGAAGCTCAAAACACTACGTAGAGACACCCGGGGGAGTGCAGAGGAAGGGGCAGCTACCTCAGCGGATCTGTCTACAGGGCCACCGAACCAAGTATGTGGATGCCTCGGAGTCCTTTTCTACTGATCAAAACCCACAGGTGTTACTAAGGACTAAAAAGATCATGATGGGTAATGTAATTCCCTAGTATCATTTCAGCTTTAAGTGATTGTCATCCTGAAGGATCTCTGGGTTAGTACTGAGACTTTCGGCATTTTGGAAATAATGTCAGCCAGACACAGGATAAATTTTAGCAAGTTTTTAAAAGTAAGTATTCTGCAAAATAGCACGTATTCTGTGATTACCACTATACAAAAAGAGACATATACATATCCAGCATCCAGAAGGGAATATGCATGGAAGGGAGTTACTCTACAGAGGTGAGATGATGACTTTTTAAGGAAATATTTCAATATTGCATTGCCTTCAGTGGCAACCCACTCCAGTATTCTCGCCTGGAGAATCCCATGGACGGAGGAGCCTGGTAGGCTACAGTCCACGGGGTCGCAAAGAGTCGGACAGGACTGAGCGACTTCACCTCACCTCACCTCAGTTTAAAGAGAGAACAAATGATTGTTCTGCTATACCCAAAACATTATATTAAAAAAATATCAATGGGAAAAGCATCTCAGTGAGGCTGAGAAAGGGAATCTTTAAAAATAACTCACAAACAGTCACACTTGATGGAAATTCTGACCTTTGGGCAGAGAACTTGAAAAGGATTTTAAAGCAGAAACGCATTTTTAGGGATATACAGGAAGATTTTTAGAAGTCAAAAGATCCTGGTCTATTTAGGGAACTGCTACTGGTATTTCTCAACCCTCAGAGCAAAACTAAGAACATTCTAAATAAGAAAGAAAAATTCCTCTAAACACACAAATGCCACAAACCAAACCATCTTTGGATTTGTTCTTTATACTCTAATATTTGCTCACACATACACACAAGATTTAACATAGCTTTAGATACATGTATACAGCTTTCTTCCCACAAAAGCCGTTAAGTATTTTTACTTATATTGTACAATACTGTATTGTTTGATGTATTCAGAGGAGGATTTACTGACTACACTTAAAAACATGGTTATTCTGGAACACTTGTTGACCTGAACTATCTGACCTTTAAAAAAAAAAACCAAAAACCATTGAGATTGTCGCAGAAAGGGAAAATATGTCAGTCTTGTCCTGTTTGAGTTGAACAGACATGAGGAAAGGTGCCAGTCCCAGGTCGCCTGGACCCCCACCACTCAGGAACTCCATGGCAGGGATTCTGCGGCAGAGGGCACTTGACCTTAAGGTTCTTCCTGAAGCTTCTGAGCCTTTGTTTTGTGTGGCTGACATTCCAGAAAGCTTAGCTGCAAACGGAGCTTCTGCACAGAGCCTGCACCGTCGTCTTCCGGGGACTTGTCCTGATGAGATCCGGGTCCCTGTAGCAACACAGGTTTCCGAGGGCGGGACCTGCCTTTAGGAGCCTGCCTGGCCTGTGCAACCTGAGCCCGAGCGTCATGCTTTAAACCACGTTGCTTTTTTGAAGTGTGAGTTCATGACCGTTTCCTGTTCTCCCAGATTCAACCTGCCGAGCCAGATCGCACCATCTCCCTCTGGTCTTGGAAGAGGGAAACCTGTCCCCGCCCCGCCCTCGCCCTCGCTCTCGCTGTGCTGGGCCAAGTGGAACCGCTGAACAAATACCCGCCAGATTTCCGCAGGCCCCGGCCAGCTGCAGTTGGAGACACATCGCCATCTAGTGGAGAAACAAAAGAAATCCGTCCCCCGCTTTAAAAAAAAAAAAAAAAATCAGCAGAGCATTCTTGAGCATTTCAGACCTCTTCCAGGGTGCAGGTGAACACACGTAGGGGCCGATGTCTGATGAGCAGGCGTGGTTGTTTACTGTCCTAGAGAATGCCTTGGCTGGGCTCCTAACAAATTCAGTCTCCCCGCCCCCTCCGCCGCCCACAGACACGCCAAGAATTCTGCACAAGATCAGACCACGCCCATGGCATTAGGTTAGGGAGCAGAAGATGCCACAGGTCACCTGCGCCCAGAGGGAAGAGACTAGAAAGAGCCTGTGGGTTGCCAGGCCTTCCCCAGAGGCTCAGCGGTAAAGAATCCGCCTGCAATGCAGGAGCCACAGAA
This sequence comes from Oreotragus oreotragus, assembly GCA_006410675.1. NCBI lineage: Eukaryota > Metazoa > Chordata > Mammalia > Artiodactyla > Bovidae > Oreotragus > Oreotragus oreotragus. Next base: position 50,887 of record SJYX01015262.1, on the reverse strand, counting down.
GGTACAGGTTCGATCCTTGGTCAGAAAGTTCCCCTGGAGGAGGGCATGACAGCCCACTCCAATATTCTTGCCTGCAGAATCTTATGGACACAGGAGCCTGGCGGGCTACAGTCCATGGGGTTGCAAAGAGCTGGACATGACTGAGTGAGTTAGCAAGCACGCATGTGGGCTCCCAGTCGCCTTTCCACTGCGTTTTTAGAGCTAAGGAAAAATGTGCACCTTCTTTCCAGGTCCCCCAGATCCCAGAAGAGAAGTGGGAGTGGAAATGGGGTGAAGCACCCCTGTTTCTTGCACTCCAGAGACTTCTGTGAGGAGCTGCACAATGTGTAGGCTTCTCAGCCGGTCTACCACGAAAAGGCAACCAGATTGGGTAGACTGTGGAGGGGAAAATGCATGCACATTATTCAGTGTCAGCTTGCGGGGTGGAACGAAAGGTGAAAGCTACTGCCTAGCTTCATTCCCTCGAAATAAAATCCTAAATCCTGACTTGAAACATATGGCTGTGCTTTGAGGTAAATCTCAAGTCTAGTTCCTCGTGGATACCCTAAAACAGCTAAAGAATTTCTTGGTTGCATTCTCTTCCTCAGAGCCTGGGCCTCCCCTTGACTCCTGGGTCGTTGCTTCAGCAGGAAGGATGAGCCGAGCCCATCTTGTCTTAAATTCTAGGGCGCCTGCAGAGCCTTCCGCTGTCAGTGTGACTGTGAAGGCCATGCCGTTAACCTTTGTGCTCACTCTTGTCATTTAATTTCTCTAAAGCTGATTAGGGTAAGAGGAACCTTTTTCATTTGTTTTTCTAACCCAGGGAATCTGACTGAGGGACTTTTGTGGACTGGAATGTCCTGAACTGGCCAAGATTTGATAAAACCTCCGGTGCCCAGGGCCCCGGGTGGGTCGCTATGCAGCCTCACACGGCCTGGCTTACCCCAGACGAGAACGCCTAAGTTCCCTGGATGACAGAACAGCCTCTGAGGCCAAGCACCGAAGCCTGTCCTGCAGCCCTCGAACAAGCCCGCAACGAGGTCCTGCCTTCACCTGCTTCTATCTCTGCCCTAGCCTCACTGTCCTGCTGCCCCAAAGTCACCATCCTCTGACGTGTGTGGCCACACCTGGGCTGTGTGGCAGTGTCCAGGAGTCTGCTGAGATGTAGAAGTCTTGCTTTTTAGGCCAGCGCATTCCTAGGAATGCTTCCCTCATGGGTTCAGCTGGTAAAGAATCCGCCTGCAACGCGGGAGACCTGGATTTGATCCCTGGGTTGGGAAGATGTCCTGGAGAATGGAAAGGCTACCCACTACAGCATTCTGGCGTCAGACACAACTGAGCGATTTTCACTCTCACTTTCATCCCTGGGAAAGGGGCTACAGAGAGTACTTAATGTTGGAGCTATTTCCCTTGGGGACACTTATAATTGGGTGTGCTTCTAAGCAGGGACCTGGTACCGCACGAATCACCAAGTTATCCAGCTGCAAGGTGTAAAAGCCATTACGTCCCCAAGCCTCTGTAGTCATCCATCAGAGGACAACCTCTGACAAGTCCTCCGCTCTGGATGCTGGCAGGGCCCCCAGCTCATTACTCGGTGTTCTGAACTGAGTTGTCCCTCCCAGCACACATGCCCAGGTCCCTTTATCTCCCCTCTGGGCTTTGATCTCCATCCTTCAGTCGTTTCACACCGTCCGGCTCTCCTTTTCTCACCAAACGCCCTTAACTGAAAAATCTCTGAGCTCAGTTCACAGTCTCCTCTGCCCTCCTTCGCTGCCAGCCCCCACAGTGACACCATCGTTGCTGTGACAAGCAGCCCCCTAGATCACCCTAACAGCCCCCCTCCCCATGTTACTGACCCTGGACCGTGATTAGCAGGTAAAGAAGCCCCCTATATAATGCACTTCCGGGTCTAAAACAGCCTGAAAATACCTCCTCAATCCAGTCAGCTTTAAGAGAAAAGTATAGCTAAATGGGCCATTCATTTACTCTGAAAATATTTATCGATTTCTTTCTATGAGCCAGACACTTTCCAAGGCACTCAGATATAGCTGTGAATAAAGCAGATACAAACCCACAGACAGCTTGAGAGGGGAAGGCATAAAGGCATCTGTCTAATGACTGGGAAGACCATTCATTGGCTTGGGAGCTGGGAAGTCTGAGGAGCCGGGCCAGATGCTTCCACTCACCGGCTAAGTCACTTCTCTGCCTCTGATTCCGGCTCCTCACCGGAGTCCTTCCCAGTGACCCTCTAGGGGCGCTTTGATCTGTGGCCCTCCTTCCACTGTGTCTTTGGCTTCCCAGCCAAGAGACTGACCTCCCCTGACTCTCCTTAAGCGGGGTCATCGTTCCTGCCAAGCTCCCCATTCTGCCCTCATAGCCCTTTCCTGCTTTGACTCTGTTTTGCTCTTCAGAAAGAAAGAAAGGAAGGCGCCCCTCCATCGGGTTACCTGGCCTGCCTTCCCATCTCATCCCCGCTGCAGCCTCTCTTCTGCATTTCCCTGGGGTCATACATAGCTTTGAGCAACAGTCAAGTGACCCCTTCTTCAAAGAGCTGTTGCAGGAGGAGGCCCCTTTGGGGTCATGACAGTACCTTTGGGAGGCATCTGCTCCCCCTGGACTCCTTCAGGGTAGCCAGTGGATGGACCCCAGACCCCAGATTCTGTACGGTTGCTGCAACAGAACCACTGCAAAGCAATTAACGGGCTGGAAACCGGAGAACGGCCAGTGGCCGGAGAACAGGCTCCCCGTGGTAAACAATTACTTGTGTGGGCAGGGCCAGCGATGTAGGTCAGCTCCCAGCTGGGAAGTCGTTTTCCAAGAGCAAAATGCCAGTCCCTTCTGGAGGCAGAATCTAGGTAAAGGGTTGCTTTCTATCTTTGGGCAGATGCCCACCTGGTTGCCCTGCAACTGCCCTTGGTTTTGGAGACAGCTGGCCTTGACATCTACCTCCCTGCCAAGAGGAAGTGGCTCAGGAGCCGTCTAACCTTGACCTTCTGGTGGACGGTCATGAAACGGGGGGTGGGTGGGGGGCTCCATCCTGCTCTATGCACTGGGTCCAGGCGGGGGTGCCTGGATCATACTCCCGCCTCCTGAGGACACGGGATGTTTCCTGGCACGAGTGTGGGAGATTCTTTCTCATTTGTTTCTGAGTGCTCACCCTTGTGAAGATTTGCCAGTTTCAAATGAGTATTTGGGGAACTCAGAAATTAAGATCAACATCCAAGCTCTAAGGACNACACCCGTGGCAGATTCATGTCAATGTATGCCAAAACAAATACAGTACTGTAAAGTAAAATAAAGTAAAATGGAAGCTCTAAAAAAAATAATAATAAAAAAAAGAAAAAAGAAAGAAGAAAAAGAAAAAAAAGACTAAATATCAATTAGAAGAAAAAACAACTGTAATAAACACAAACACGTGGAGATTAAACAACACGTTTTTAAATGACCAACAGGTTACTGAAGAAATGAAAATGGAAATCGAAAAATTTCTAGGAAAAAATGACAATGAAAAAAACGACAACTCAAAACCTATGGGATGCAGGAAATGCAGTTCGAAGAGGGAAGTTTGTAGCAATACAATACTAATACAAGAAACAAGAAAAGCATTGAATAGACAACCTCAATTTTCTCTTAAAACAAGCGATAAAGAATAACAAGAAAAAAAATAGCCAAAATTAGTACATGGAAAGTAATCATAAAGATCTGAACAGAAATAAATGAAAAATAAATGAAAGAAACAATAGCGAAGTTTAATAAACTAAAAGCTGGTTCTTTGAGAAGATAAACAAAATTGATAAACCTTTAGCCAGACTCATCAAGAAAANAAAATAGCCAAAATTAGTACATGGAAAGTAATCATAAAGATCTGAACAGAAATAAATGAAAAATAAATGAAAGAAACAATAGCGAAGTTTAATAAACTAAAAGCTGGTTCTTTGAGAAGATAAACAAAATTGATAAACCTTTAGCCAGACTCATCAAGAAAAATAGAGAGATGAATCAAATCAACAAACTTAGGAATGAAAAAGGAGAGGTTACAACAGAAAATGCAGAAATACAAAGGATTGTAAGAGACTATTATGAACAACTCTATGGCAATAAAATGGATAACCTGGAAAAAATAGACAGATGTTTAGAAAAGCTCAATCTTCCAAAACTGAACCAAGAAGAAATAGAAATTATGAACCACACAATCATAAGCTCCAAATCGAAGCTGTGATTAAAAAATTCCCAAAAGCCAAAAGCCCAGGACCAGATGACTTCACAGGTGAAATCTATCAAACATTCAGAGATAAGCAAATGCCTATCCTTCTAAAACTCTTTCAAAAAACTGCAGAGGAAGTAACATTTCCAAACTCATTCTGCAATGCTACCATCACCCTGATATCAAAACCAGAAAAAGACAAGACCAAATGAGAAAACTGTAGATCAATATCACTGATGAACATGGATGCCAAAAGTCCTTTCAAAATTTTAGCAAACAGAATTCAGCAACACATCAAAAGCAGTGATCAAGTTGGCTTTATTACAGGGGTGCAAGGATTCTTCAATATTTGCAAATCAATCAATGTGATAGACCATATTAACCAAAGGAAATCTAAAGATAAAATGATAAGCTAAACAGATGCAGAAAAAGCCATTCAAATTAAGAATTTTAAATTACTAAATTAAANCACATCAAAAGCAGTGATCAAGTTGGCTTTATTACAGGGGTGCAAGGATTCTTCAATATTTGCAAATCAATCAATGTGATAGACCATATTAACCAAAGGAAATCTAAAGATAAAATGATAAGCTAAACAGATGCAGAAAAAGCCATTCAAATTAAGAATTTTAAATTACTAAATTAAAAATAAAGTCTATAAAGAATTAAATTTAAAAACTGTTTAAAGGGTTGAAATAACTCAAATGTCCATCAACTGGTGATCGAATAAATAAAACATGCAATGCAAAATTATTTGACCATCAAATGAATGGAGTTCTTATACAAGCTATAACATGCTAGAGATTTGAAATGATTATGTTAATTAAAAGAAGCCAGGAACAAAAGGCTGTGTATTGCAATATACTGTTTGAATGCAAAGGCCCAGATGAAGGGGCAAATGGAAAATGACTACCAACTGGAGAGTGTTTATTCAATCAATGAATTATGCAGCTTAACTAGTAAAACCATGGTTCAGTTACAACATGTCAATAAATAAAATACTTTTAAAAAACTACTGAAATTAACTTCTACGTCCAACAATGTTATACTTCAAAAACAGTGGAGAATGAGATATTCTCATATCAACAAAAAATTAGTGATTTTTTTTTCTCAGCAGATACCTTGTCTGTAGGAAATGTTAAAAGAAGCTATTTACACAGAATAAGATGNTGATGCTGGGAAAGATTGAGGGCAGGAGGAGAAGGGGATGACAGAGGATGCGATGGCTGGATGGCATCACTCACTCGATGGAAATGAGTTTGGGTAGGCTATGGGAGTTGGTGATGGACAAAGAGGCCTGACGTGTTGCAATTCATGGGGTCACAAAGAGTCGGACACGACTGAGTGACTGAACTGAACTGAACTGACAACATTAAAATGACTCTTAGTCTTTTGTATAAGGAATAAAAAAAAATGTGATAATAAGTAAGCAGCTTCCTAGAGAATGTTAAGGATTTCCCTCTGATTATGGCTTTTATGTCAACCAAAGACATTCTCACAGTGACTGAATGTCAGGGCAGTCCTGAGCCTGCTGAGGTTGACACTGGTCAATGTAATTACCTTTGTGGAGTTTTGAGAAGGTGGGGAGGAGTGAGATAGCACTGGAATCAGACAGCTTGATTCTGATGCTCTGCCATGCGTATCATCTGTGACTTGGCAGATTAATCTCTTTAAGCCTCAGTTTTATTCATATAATGTGACTGAACAGAAGCATCTACCTCATAGCGTTGTTTTCAGTGTTGACTCGATAACAGTACATGCCTAGCATTCTGTGTTAAATGATGTGCTGTTTGCTTTTGCTTTGCTTATCTCATTTAAGCCTCATAAAAATATATCCAGGTTAGATTTATTATTTCCATGTGTTACATGTGAAAAAAATTGAGCTCAGAGGAAATAACTTGTCAGGAGGAACACATGTAGTCAGCATTAGAATCCAGGTCTTTCTTGCCCCATGTTCCATGCTCACTGCAGCGTGAAGGTTAGCAGATATTGGAGCATATTGGGAACCTACAGTTGTGAGCAAGTGGTAAGGGGATAAGAGTTGGTACTGGAGGCCTTTGGGTATAATGGGGTGATGTGGCTGGGTAAGAATTTGGTTCAAATCTCTGTTGTTGGATTGACTTCACACTGTGTTAAGAGAGCTGCATAAAGTGCCTGTCTGAAGAGTGGCCCCCTCCCTTTGGCCGGGACAGTGATCATTACTGACCAATTGAGTGCTGCATCACATCGCCCTATGCCAAGACCTCTTTAACAGTGGCACGCGATCCAGGCCCTTCAGCGTGGTTAACATAAGAACAGATTTAACATTAAACAACAACAAAACAATCTCTTGATATGTGCTAAGCACTGGGAGAAGAGTGTTAAAATTTATTGCTTAGAGAATCTCTTTGAGACTGGTGCTGTTATTATCAGCATTTTATGAATGTGGAAACCTGGGTGGTAGTTAGCTGAACCAGATTTATAACAGGATCTGTTTGACCCCGGAGGCAATTCCTGAAGCTCCCATCAGTTCAGTTCAGTCGCCCAGTCATGTCAGACTCTTTACGACCCTGTGGACTGCAGCACGCCAGGCTTCCCTGTCCATCACTAACTCCCGGAGTTTACTCAAACTCATGTCCATTAACAATATACAGCCTTGACATACTCCTTTCCCGATTTGGAACCAATCTGTTGTTCCATGTCCAGTTCTAACTATTGCTTCTTGACCTTCATACAGATTTCTCAAGAGGCAGGTCAGGTGGTCTGGCATTTCCATCTATTTAAGAATTTTCCACAGTTTGTTGTGAGAAGCTCCCATAATACCTTTGTTTTCGTGTTCATAGACTGATTGGCTTCAAGCCCATCTGTTTATCTACATCTCCCAATTCTTTCCTACTGGAAAGATTTATTTCAGCCAAATGGCTCTCTTATTTCTGCTGAAATACACTTTGTGTTTCTGGTTGCCATCATTTTCTTATCTGGTCATTCACCTCTGTGCCTTCTCCTTTTCCACTCACCCAATAATTTCTTCCTGCCTTTGAATATCCTTTCCTGAGTAATACAGCTCTGCTGGTTGTCTCTTACCTGAAGGCCCATTGCATTTGGTATTGCTTTACTGATTTTGCAATTATCACTGGCAACCAAGTATTTACAACATTTGTTATGTGTGCCCTTTTCGAAAAGATTTCAAAGTTTTGTGTGAATTTTTTTTTTAATCCCAACAGTGTTTAATACCATACTCTCTGCATAGATAATATTGAGTAAGTGTTCTTCAGTTAGCCATCTGGGAACCTTAGAAGAAAGAATATTCTGAGCAAAGGAAATAATCACAGTGCATATCTCATTTTATGGAAATTAGAAAAAAAGTTGCTTGAATATTGTAGTAGAGAAAAAAGGATGACCAAAAGAAAATAATACCCAAGATGGGATTTTCCTGGAGGTGCCCTGCAGGAGTCTGAGTTCCTGGTCAGGGAGCTAAGATTCTGCACTGCCATGTGATGTGGCCAAAAAAAAAAAAAAATCACCAAGAAAAACTGTATAGAAATAGAAAGAGTATGCCGGAACCACATGGGAACTGATATTCTGGTTTAGAGGAAGAATTAAATTAATTAACTGTGTGCCCCAAATCTTTAAACGTAAAATAAAAAGTGGTAACGAAAGTGTCTAGAAAAATCTGTGTACATTTGTAGCAATACAATGCATTTTCCTTTTTGTATTTTAATGGATTCCAAGCATAAATATTTTTTATATATTAATATTATTTGGTTATCTTCTTTCAAGTAAATATAGGAGAAAATAAAATTAATATCAGATTCAGAGATTTTTAAAACATTTTCTTTTAGTACTTATTTTATAAAGGATCAGTTTCTGAATAGCTTTTTCTTTTATTTTTCTTTTTGTTCCAAGGACATAAGCTTTACTTTCCATTGCTTTGCTGGTATGTTGTTAAGAAATCCAGTTTGCTAGTTCAGTTCAGTTCAGTCACTCAGTCATGTCCGACTCTTTGCAACCCCATGAATCGCAGCATGCCAGGCCTCCCTATCTATCACCAACTCCTGGAGTTCACCCAAACTCATGTGCATCTAGCCATCTCATCCTCTGTNCAGTTCAGTCACTCAGTCATGTCCGACTCTTTGCAACCCCATGAATCGCAGCATGCCAGGCCTCCCTATCTATCACCAACTCCTGGAGTTCACCCAAACTCATGTGCATCTAGCCATCTCATCCTCTGTCGTCCCCTTCTCCTTTTAGACTATTATTCAGACTGTTCCTCTGTTGAATTAAATTCTCCTGTAGTAGGAGCTAGAGTTCCCTGACAGAAAACTGTGGAAAATATAGATTTTCATTAATTTAAATTTACTACTAACAAATTATTCCTTCCTCCAAATTTTCATTCATGACCATCCTCAAGAATGTGCAGAACCCACTCCTATTTCATTTAGTGTTAATAGAGATGGTCCCTGAAGAAGGACCTACTGTACCTATTGCATAAATCCATTGCATAAAGTAGGGAGTAAAAAACTCTTGTTTAATGCTAACAAATTCTAACAAAATACTAACAGAGTGAGAACCTTCCCTCTCTTTTGAACAAATACTAAATGGAATTCCTCGCTCTGATTCTTCCCCCTTTATATCCCAAGTGAATCAGTACTAAGTTGACCTTTAAAAATTTAGAACCTAAGAAACATTTTTACAGGTTTATTGGCCTTTATTCGGATTTGGGAACAGCTAAAGAAGGAGCTGGTGAAAAACCTTTGCTGTCATCAGGAAGTATCTACATGGTCTTAGAGCTAATCCCCACCAGCCTCTCCTGCAGGTGGCAATGCTGTCAGCCTCTGGTGATCCTTCTCAGAGATGGTTCTAAGGGTAGAAATCTCTGCTTCCTAGGAAGTGTTTTCCACAAAATGCATTTTTTTTTTTTAATAAGGCACCAGCCAGGATCTTTGTGAAGCGGATTTCCCATGGCAGATCATGGGAATTATGTAGCTTGCAATGGTTTGATATTAGGGAAAAGCTGCAAAACTCACCTTCTTCTGTTTACCTTTTAAGTCTCACTTTCTCAGGTAAAATATTTTCACAGCCTTTGATTTTATTAAATGAAAATAGCGGATTTGGATTCAAATCTGTAGAGCACTTGTTTTCACTGTGGCTTCCATGAGACTCTGATTCCCTTGTCTGGCTAATCCCCTGCCCTCGTTGGGGTGTTGTTGGCATGTCTGCTTTTGTAACCAGCAGGCTTTTGGTGTGCCCTGGGGCAGGTGCTTCTGATATAGGATTAAGGAAAAGAGGAAATTATATTTATCTCTTTAAAAGATTGTCTTCTCTGTGTCAGTCACAGTGTGAGATCCAAACTGTAACTTCCACGAGTGCCAGGACTGCCATTTTAATTTTACCTCTGTATCTTCAGCCACTAGCGTGGGTCTGGCTGGGCTGACATGCAGGAATAGTTATTGGATGAGACTTGGTGTATTGGTCAGAGTCATACCAGTAAAGAGATGACACATTCAAAATAGGACTATAGGGGGAGGATTATTGACAAAGGGACTGTTTCCTCAGGTGAGGGCAATAACATCAGAGGAGCAGTTATCACCCAGAACCTGGGAAGTTAGTGTCCTTCAGGAAGGGTCATCTTGAGACAAGCACCAACCCACCTAAGTGACCCTGGGCAATAGGCAGACATTCCTTTTAGTCCAGGGCTCCGTGCTGTGAACTGGAGGGGTCAGGCAGCTGACTGATATAGACCATACAGGCGAGCCTTCTGGGAAAGGTGGCTGGAGGACAAGTGGGAGAGATCTGGAGCACACAGATGAAATGCCCAGCCACTAAGATGTTCCTGATCCATCAGGGAGATAGAGGAGTAAGCAGACATTTTAATGTAGTTAGAATAATATTTAAATTATTCATATTTAATAGTATTTAAATTATATTGTGTACCCTCACAAAATCCCTATGAGATAGGTATTGTGGTGATTTTTACAGATGATGGAAACTGAGGGATTAAGGGTTTAACTGAAGGTTTAAGGGTTTAACTGAGGGTCAGACTGCTAGTGAGCTGAGATTTGAACCTAAGAAGTTTGTAAAATCTGAGCTTTGCTGGATTGCAGGAGTTAAGCCGTGTGGTATGGAGCAGTGCTTTCTTTCCAAACCTTAATATACATGGGAATCTTTGGGGCTCTTTAAGAGTAGCTCCGGGTTCAACAGATCCTGCCACAGGGCCTGAGAATCTGCATTTCTGCCAACTGCTGTTGATCTGCTTCTGGCAGCGAGGGATCCAGGACCTGCAATTAGACATGGAGTCCATGTCTTAAGGGTAAGACTCTCAACCAGTGATCTCTCTGCTCTTCCTTTTTCTAATGTGTCACACGAGCAGGTCAGGTGATATTAAGGCCCAGCCAAAACTGTGAACCCCATGGTGCCTGATTTTAGCCTGGAAGCTCCTTCCAGCTGTCCTGGTGTGGGTCTCCTGGTCATGACAGTCTAGGAGGCCCTGGAAGGGAGCTGGTGTGACAGCCTCCTCTCCACAGGCTGAGTTCAGGTGACAGCACTTGACCTTTTGGCCACACAGGGGCTGCTCCATTCTTAGCCGTTCCTTCCAGAAGTGAGCCTCCCCCAGCATCTGGCACTGCTCCCTGTTGCCGCATGGATTCTCATTCCTGTCACACTGATTAGGGCTGGATCTATAAATGGAGCCTGATACTCACGGTACCACATTGTGCCATTTTTGTTGCTCCCAAATTGTAATAGTCCGGCAAAGCCACCTCTAGTGTCTGAATAAAGCTCCTTTATTCTTTTTAAAAGCATTTCTACTATTGGGCACGCCTAAAAGATGCCTAATATTGTGTGGCTTAAATTTTAAGCAGAAGCAGTGCTCTGCTTAAAACTCGTGATTTTCCAGTTCTTTTTCTTTTTGTAATAACTGGAGTGTGCCACAGCTGGCACCAGCACCTGCGGCTGGAAAGGGATAAACCCTCTCACTGTGTAGCATTCATAACAGTGTTTTGGTTCCCTAGGTCCCCAAGTTTTCTACCTGTGATCCGGGGCTCCCATTTCTCTGTAATCCACAGCTGTATACACAATATGCAAAACTGCAGACTTCACGCTTCAGAGAATCAGATGCGGCTGCAATGCTGAGCCCTTGTCTCTTTTCGTTTCCTCTACTTTGATCATGTGGTGCTATAGCACACGTTCAGTAAATCATGCATCGAATTTTTCCAGGTGCAGAACTCCTGCAACATGATGTGTATGGTTTCCCCGTCGTATTTTGACAGTTGAGGGGATTTAATTGCCTTTGATGGTGCTCTCAGACTAATCAGGCTGGAGCAGTGGTGTTATTCTCCTGCCGTGCTCAGCAGTGCCTTCTGGAAGGTTGTAGAGAAGGATGTTTGCTGTCCTGTTACCGTGTTTATGTGATTCATTATCTCTTAACTACATCTAGTGCTACTTACAAGTCAAGTAGATATTTGGGAGGGATAATCATTATGTGTACATTTAATTTATCAATATAAACAAGTCTTTATGACTGTAGAATAATCTCTATATTAAGGATTTGGCTTTCTTTTTTTTTTTTTTTGATCTGTTCTTTGGATTAGTTTTATTTTATGCTGTTGTGTGTATGTGTTAATTGCTTAGTTGTGTCCAACTCTTTGCAACCCTATGGACTGTAGCTTGCCAGGCTTCTATGTCCATTGAATTCTCCAGACAAGTATGCTGGAGTGGACTGCCATTCCCTTCTCTAGACATCTTTCCAACAGGTATCAAACCTGGATCTCCTGCATTGCAGGCAGATGGTTTACAGTCTGAGCCACCAGGGAAGCCCCATTTTATGTTGTTGACACGCAGTAAATCATCCTGTTGTGGTTGGAGAACATCTTGTTGTTATGGCTAACACTTTACCAGCTACGGGATTTTTAGATCCTTGAAGAGCAAGAGGTGCAGTAGTGTCAGATATCCTTCCAAAGCTTGTGATGAGTGTAGAGTGAAGGCAGGAAGGGTTCCAAAACAAGTGCAGGGAGTCTGGGGCTGGCTGCCCTCCTGCGGGAGCACAGTTGGTCTGCACCTCTGTTTATGCGTTTGTTGGCCATTGCCTTATTCCCCCTTGAGCTTAAAGAATCAAACTTAGGTGGAAGAGAGCTTTATTAAAAATCTAAGGAGAGGTTTAAGCCAGAAAGAAAAACACCAATACAGTATACTAACACATATATATGGAATTTAGAAAGATGGTAATGAGGACCCTGTATGCAAGACAGCAAAAGAGACACAGATGTGTAGAGCGGCCTTTTGGACTCTGAGAGAGAGGGAGGAGAGGGTGGGATAATCTGGGAGAATAGCATTGAAATATGTATACTATCATGTAAGAAACAAATCGCCAGTCTACATTCGAGGCAGGATGTTTGGGGCTGGTGTATGGGGATGATCCAGAGGGATGATGTGGGGTGGGAGGTGGGAGGGGGGTTCATGTTTGGGAATTCATGTACACCCATGACGGATTCATGTCAATGTATGCCAAAACCAATACAGTACTGTAAAGTAAAATAAAGTAAAAATAAAAATTAAAAAAAATCTAAGGAGAGGTTTTCTGGGTTAATATTAAGATTGGGAGATGGCATAAAATCTCTATTATTTAGCCAATCACTGGTATTTACTAAGAAAGTAAATACTATGTTTAAATGTCCCTGGTGTTTATAAAGAGCAGCTTTCATGTTAATTGCTGTGACTTATGGTAAAGATATCAAAAACAGCTGGTGAACTGGTTGAGATAATGAGCAGGCAGAGATGAGGACAAAAACCTGGCATGTTGTCCTGAGACAGGCTGCTCCCCTCCACCCTCCGTAACTGTCTGTCTGTGGCTCAGCAGCTCAAAGTGCAGGCTGCAGCTCCCGCAGGCTTACGAGGTGGGTGGTGTCCCCTGGGACCGCATTGTTGTTTCCCAGAGCAGTTTTAGAGGAACTAGAACATGGTGTCTGCTTTTTAATTCCACTCAGGCTGAATACTTGGCAGCCAACTCAGTCTAGCTGTGGAATTCTGAGCTTAGGTGGGTCTGTTTATAAAGGCTTAGGTCTTAAAGAAGTTGAGAGGCTAGCATGGAATTCTGCCTCCAGCTGACAGCCCATTCTTTGGGGTCAGACGCACTTCTTTTGAAATGTCATTGGCAGAATTTAAAGTTTTGAATTTGAAAATTGAATTTCAACAATTGGAGGTCTTAAATATCATGTTTTCCCCCTGGAAGTTAGCTCCAGTGATGACTTTGAAATGCTATTTATGGAAGATTAAATGCTTTAGCTAATAGGAGACTACTGTGAAATGGCAGATCAAATAAATATCTTCCTAAAGTGACAAAAAACTTTATTACTGGAGCATCTTGTCTCTTTAGGGCATGTAATTAATTGTGAACCACACATAAATAATATATTTTATGGTACTTTTGTCATTTATCTGGTTTCTGTTTTATAAACACAATTATTCACTGGTAGTCTTTCAGTTCTGCCTTTATTACATGATCTGATAATTCAAAATGAGAAATTACTATATGAAGAACTTGGCAGAGATACAGCCAAGTTTGAATGAATTTTAGGTTGTCATTTGTAATAAAAAATGGAAACTGTCATTTTAGCTTTTGTTTGTTGGTACACTTTTATGTAATCTTTCTATTTTACTTTAAAAGTTAACTTTTGATTAGATAAAGAATTTTATTAAAATTCATTGAAAGAATAAGGAATTAATAATACAGTGTAACTGTGTGTGTAAGTTGCTCCATCATGTCTGACTCTTTGTGACCCCATGGACTTCACAGTCTTCAGGTCAGAATACTGGAGTAGGTAGCTGTTCCCTTCTCCAGGGGATCTTCCCAGTCCAGGGATTGAACCCAGGTTTCCCACATTGCAGGCGGATTTTTTACCAGCTGAGCCACAGGGGAAGCCCAAGAATACTGGAGTGAGTACCTATCCCTTCTCCAGTGGATCTTCCTGACCCAGGAATTGAAGTGGGGTCTCTTGCTTAGCAGGCAGATTCTTTACTAACTGAGCTACCAAGGAACCTAGTAATACAATGGTTCCTGTAAATTGGGCATCCTTCTTTCAACCCATTCTTCTCCCAGCCTCCTCAGAGGTAACATTATCCTGTATTTTGTGTTTATTTCCCCCTTTCTATTCTTTATGACTTTACCACATATGTTTATATCCCTAAACAAGAAATTTTTGTAAATTGAATCATACTGTATATGTATATATGTATTACTAGGCCACTTGTGCTTTTTATGGTTAGCATTTTTAAGCAATGAAGTATTTTTTAATGAAGGTATCTACGTTGTTCTTTTAGATATAATGCTACTACATGCTAATTACATTATAGGGAAATTATAACTTTTATATATGCACTGGGAAACCAATAAACTTGTATGGCATACTGTGTGATATTTGCTTTTATTGTAGTGGTCTGGAATGAAGCCCCCAGCATCTACAAATTATGCCTGTGCCTGTAGGCCATTTGTATATCTTCTTTGAAAAAATGCTGGCTTTTATTAAACATTATGCTTTATGGTTAATCTTTGTTATTATCAGTAGCTATATTCATTTTCATAACTGTATAATATTCTGTATCAGTTCAATTCAGTCACTCAGTCGTGTCCAACTCTTTGTGACCCCATGGACTGCAGCACACCAGATCTCCCTGTCCATTACCAACTCCCAGAGTTCACCCAAACCCATGTCCATCGAGTTGGTGATGCCATCCAACCATCTCATCCTCTGTCATCCCCTTTTCCTCCCACTTTCAGTCTTTCCCTGCATCAGGGTCTTTTCCAGTGAGTCAGTTCTTTGCATCAGGTGGCCAAAGTATTGGAGTTTCAGCTTCAATATCAGTCCTTCCAATGAAATTCTGGACTGACCTCCTTTAGGATGGACTGGTTGGATCTCCTTGCAGTCCAAGGGACTCTCAAGAGTCTTCTCTAACACCACAGTTCAAAAGCATCAATTCTTTGACACTCAGCTTTCTTTTTAGTCCAGGCTTCCCTGGTGGCTCAGAGGTTAAAGCGTCTGCCTACAATGAGGGAGACCTGGGTTCGATCCCTGGGTCAGGAAGATCCCCTGGAGAAGGGAATGGTAACCCACTCCAGTATTCTTGCCTGGAGAATCCCATTGATGGAGAAGCCTGGTAGGCTACAGTCTATGGGGTCACAAAGAGTCGGACATGACTGAGCGACTTCACTTTCTTTTTAGTCCAACTCTCACATCCATACGTGACTGCATTCTGTAATATTCTGTATAATGTTGTATAAATTGTGTAATGATTCTATCACTATTTATCTAGAATATGGTGGAAAGAAATTCAGATTTCTAGTTTTTTCTATTGCAAATAATGGTTTTGTGAACATTTTTTGCATATGTAACGCATATATATGCACATGAATTTGAGTAGGTTGCATTCATACAAAGGGTGATTTTCAGGGTACAGGCCATTCGTATCTTCATCATTAATTAGGCCATTTCCCCCAAAACTGATTATAATATAACAATAGATACTACATTCAGCAGAGTGTATATAATCAGAATGCTTTATATTTTTGTCAGCACTTGCTATTGTCAGACTTTAGCATTTTGCCAAATTAGTGTGTTGTAAAATATTGTCTCACAGTGTTTTAACTTTTCTCCTAAATGCTAATGGGATTATTCTTATATTTTTATTATTATTATTGGCTACTTTTTTTTCTATGAAGTACCTTTTCAAGTTTTTTGCCATTTTTTAAATAGGGTGATTAATTTTAATATAGTTGGATTTATCAATCTTCCCTTTTTATGCAAAACCATCTCTACTCTGAAGAAACAGAGAAATCCTTCTCTGCCCTGATATCATGAATATGTTCTATATTATTTTCTAAACATCTTTAAAATATAATTTTGACTTTTTATATTGTCTTCACTTCAGCTAAATCTTCTCTCCTAAATCTCATTTTTCATGTAAGTGATCAAGTATTTCAGTATGATTTGTTGCAAAGTCCAGCCTTTTACCATTGATGTACAAGGTCAGCTGTTCTTGCCTGGAGAATCCCATGGACAGGGGTATCTGGTGGGCTATGGTTCATAGGGTCTCAAAGAGTCAGGCATGACTGAAGTGACTTAGCAGCGGCAACAGGACCAGGACTGTCACAAATTAAATTTCTACATATCTGTGTCTGTTCCTGGTTTCTTTGTTGTGTTCCTTTGTCTTCCCAATGTTAATACTACTATTCTTAATTATTGTAGCCCTAGAATAATTCTAATATCTGTCAAAATAGCTACTCTGTAATTCTTTATAGTTTTTATAAATCCCTCTGTCTACATACACATGTACACACCCCTTCAGTACTTGATGTCAGTTCTTTATTTCTTATTGACCTCAATCCTCCTATCTATAATCACTTTTTCACCTGAAAAATATTTCTTAGGATTCCTGAAATAAGTGATGGTAGCATACCCCTTTGAGCGTGCATGCTCAGTCACTTCAGTCATGTTCAACTCTTTGCGAGCCCATGGATTCTCTAGCTAAGAATACTAGAGTGGGTTGCCTTGCCTTCCTCCAGGGGGAATGCCTTGCCCTCCTCCAGGGGTGATCTTCCTCATCCAGGGATCAAAACTGCATCTCCTGTGGCTCCTGAATTGCAACCAGATTCTTTACTGCTGAGTCATTGGGGGAGCTCTGGCATACCCCTTTGAAGTGAAGTGTAGTGAAAGTTGCTCAGTCCTGTACTGACTCTTTTCAACCTCATGTACTAATACAGTCCATGGAATTCTCCAGGCCAGAATACTGGAGTGGGTAGCCTTTCCCTTCTCCAGGGGATCTTCCCAACCCAGGGATCAAACCTAGGTCTCCTGCATTGCAGGAGGATTCTTTACCAGCTGAGCCACAAAGGAAGCCCAAGAATACTGGAATGGGTAGCCTATCCCTTCTCCAGTGAATTTTCCTGACCCAGGAAGTGAACCAGGGTTTCCTGCATTGCAGGAGGATTCTTTAGCAACTGAGCATACCCCTTTAGTTTTCTGTAAATTTTCTTTATTTCAGTTTAATTTTTAAAATATATTTTTTATCTCATTTATCTAAACATCTGTCTTTCTGGATTGGGAGTTATTTTTTCTCAGCAGATTGAAGATAATGTTCTGATTTCTAACTTTCATTGTTGATTGTAAGAGGTCACCCGTCTGTCACTCCTTTGCAGTATAATCTGTATTTTCCTTTCCTGAAATGTGGATTTATTTTTATTTATATTGCTTGGGATATGTTAGGAATCCTGAACCCATGGATTAGGCTTTCCAGCTATCTGTATATTTATAATATATGTATGTGTATGTGTGTGTGTTTGTGTGTATGTGTTTGTGTGTATAGATAAATTCGTAGCCATTATCAGCTTAATTATTATCTCTACTTCATCTTTCGTATCTTTCCTTTTCCATCTCCTATTGTTAAGCTTTCTTACTCCTCCATTTCGGTTAACCCTGCTTTCATATATTTTTTGTCCCTTTATATTCTGGATACTTAGGTTTGATTCTACTTTACCAATTCTCTTGTTATTTTGATTGTTGTGTTTGTAAAACTGTTCATGGAGTTTAATATTTCAAAACATACTTAAAAACATTTTACTGAGATATAATGACATATATAGAAAGTGATACATATTTAATATATAACTAAGTCGGTTTGAGAATAAATATTTACCTATGGAATCATTGTTGTCATCAAGTCCATGAACACCCACCACCTCCTTTATTATAGTTAGTAATTTATGTATATGGTAAGAACATAAAACACAATATCTACCCTCTTTGCAAATTTTAAATATACAATATTCTATTCTTTTCCAGAAGTTCTCTTTAGTTTTTATTCAAATCTTCTTAGTCTTTTAAGTATGCTTTTTCTTCTTACAATTATTTATAGATTCCTTAGACATTACAGAGCAAGAAAATGTGAAATACCTGAGAGTACACACCTCGGACTACCTGGTACCATTTATATTGGGGGATATTCACAGAAGAGGAGTCCATGTAGATATGTTCATCCCCCCTTGCCCATTATTATGCAGTATGCTCAGGGATCTAGCATAGAGAGTTATAAGACAATAGGAAAAGGAATATGAATCTAGAGCTGTGAATGTCTAGGCTGCAAGATTAGCATACTACCACTCCTCTCCTAATGTGATAAATGAATGGAGTTCAAACCTTTGGGTACAGCATTATGACAAGACTACACCTTGACCTTCATCTCTGTTCTGCCACCTCAGTATTCAAGGGTCAGGGGAATACCAGTTCCTCCCTTGGGCTGATGAGGAAGGAGTCAGAGGCCCAAGCCTGGTTCCCAACTTAATAGCACACCATTGGGTTGATCTGTAGCTTCAGTACTGTACCAGGATTGACCCTGAAGTCAGTTGTAAAAGGATTTGATTAAACTTTGCAGGAAGTCAGCCTTCAGGGAATCAGTCATAAGATCATTCTTACTACATACTACTGACGTGTGTGTGTTCAGTCACTTCACTCATGTCTGATTCTGTGTGACCCTATGGACTGTAGCCCACCAGGCTCCTCTGGGGTTATCCAGGCAAAAATACTGAAGTGAATTGCCATTTGCTCCTCCAGGGATCTTCCCAACCTGGGGGTCAAGCCTTTGCATCGTGCATTGCAGATGGATTCTTTAGCCACTGAGCCACCCGGGAAGACCCAGTACTAACACACTGAGATGCTAAGTGCATGTCAGTCATCCTAGGACAAGTGTTTCCCCGCATCTGGCATCTCTGAAGCTGAGATGCAGCTTACAGTTATAGTTGTCAGTGCTGTTTTCCTCTTTGTTTTAAATAAAATAATGGTGCATTTTAAAATGGATGGCTTTTTAGATTGATAAAATACGGAAGTTTGTATTCTGATTCAGATAATTTTTATTTATGAAACCTTTGTGGGTCTAATTTTGGCTTTTTTTCCCTGCAGGACCTCTTATGGATACTTGCATCTTTTTGGTGATTTACTCTGAGCCCATCTTTCTTGGAACATTTTCTGTGTGAATACTTAGATGCCTGGGTTGCATAATCTGTATTTGCTTCATTTGCCTGGAGGACGGTACAAAACCCAGGAGTACTTTAAATTTCAACTTGTAGTTTTTTGCAGAATACGGTGATATGAATTCAAGCTGTGAAACCTTATACTCGTCCGTTTGTGATTACGAATTCTCAAAGGAGATTTTCTTCCCCTATTCATTGCCATTGTTTGTATCAATTAAGTTTCCTTGTAGTGCCCTTACCCTGAGACCGCAATCCTTTAGAACTCCAGCTTTATGCAGGGGAGGAGTCCTTTGGGGCTTCCCAGGTAAAGAACCTGCCTGCCAGTCTAGGAGCTGTAGGAGCCACGGGTTCAGTCTTTGCATTGGGAAGATCCCCTGGAGAAGGAAATGGCAACACACTCCAGTATTCTTGCCTGGAGAATCCCATGGACAGAGGAGCCTGGCGGGCTGCAGTCCGTGGGGTCACAAAGGATCAGACGTGACTGAGCACGTGTTCACAGAGTCCTTTATTGATTCCCNAACACACTCCAGTATTCTTGCCTGGAGAATCCCATGGACAGAGGAGCCTGGCGGGCTGCAGTCCGTGGGGTCACAAAGGATCAGACGTGACTGAGCACGTGTTCACAGAGTCCTTTATTGATTCCCCATCTTGGGTGGTCACTGGGTTATTTTCTTTTATTCTTATAGTAGCTATAAGGCTAAGGACAAGAAAGTTCTACTATAATTTTACTTGCAAATGCTTTCCTAGTCCCCTTACCCTTTTGATGTTCCATTCACACCTGATATTTGGTCTCTGAGAAGTTCTTACTCAGCTCATCAATATATTTACAAACTGGGTTTTAAAAATATTTTATCTGACATTTTGTTTTTCCATGAGAGGATCTAACTTCCACACTACCAGAATGAGAAATTCGCCTCTATCTGTTCCAAACTATGGAGACAGTGCGGACAGATCCCTGTACTGTTTTACGTGGGAGCTTCATGGCTTTGAATCACAGTTTCCTGTTTGAAGGAATATTTGAATCTTGGAAATTGCCGGGGTCCAGCCCCGGTGGATCCAGGGAATTCGAAGGTGGGGACGGACGGCGTCCTTGGAAAAGAGATGGCTGGATGGCATCTCTGACTCGATGGACGTGAATCTGAGTGAACTCCGGGTGATGGTGATGAACAGGGAGGCCTGGGGTGCTGCGACTCATGGGGTGCCAAAGAGTCAGACATGACTGAGTGACTGAACTGAACTGAACTGAATACGTCCTCTTCCATTTCACCACTTGAACCCAAAGCCAGCCCCATGTGCTAGGACGTGCGTGTGGCCAGGTGTCCCAATTTGAAGGCAGCACTCCCCTGGGTGGCTGCAGCTGTCCATGTGCTCCAGGTAGTGGACAAGGTCTCGGGGCTTCACCTGGTCCCCCCACCAGTAGGGGATACTGGGCCACAGTTCTCCATGCTCACTCATGGATGTCTCGTCCTTGTATGACAGGATGATATGCTGGCCCTGGGACTACAGCTGGTGCAGAGTCGGCACCTCCTGTTGGGAAAATCATGTGGGTGCTGGTGAGACATGTGCACAGGGGTTATTGGGGTGCCTTGTGACACGATGTGTCAGTTTTTGGGGGTGTCCGAGAAGCTACAGTGATGTGTGGATTATTAGGATCCATGTGCTCCAGGTAGTGGACAAGGTCTCGGGGCTTCACCTGGTCCCCCCACCAGTAGGGGATACTGGGCCACAGTTCTCCATGCTCACTCATGGATGTCTCGTCCTTGTATGACAGGATGATATGCTGGCCCTGGGACTACAGCTGGTGCAGAGTCGGCACCTCCTGTTGGGAAAATCATGTGGGTGCTGGTGAGACATGTGCACAGGGGTTATTGGGGTGCCTTGTGACACGATGTGTCAGTTTTTGGGGGTGTCCGAGAAGCTACAGTGATGTGTGGATTATTAGGGTGTCTATGAGCCATGAAACTCCAGTACTTTGGCCACCTCATGAGAAGAGTTGACTCATTGGAAAATACTCTGATGCTGGGAGTGATTAGGGGCAGGAGGAGAAGGGGACGACCAAGGATGAGATGGCTGGATGGCATCACGGACTCGATGAACATGAGTCTGAGTGAACTCCAGGAGATGGTAATGGACAGGGAGTCCTGGTGTGCTGCGATTCATGGGGTTGCAAAGAGTCGGACACGACTGAGAGACTGAACTGAACTGAACTGATGAGCAGTGATAGGCTGATAATTGGCTTCTCTGTGAGAAGAGACAGTTATGGTTGGGTTATTGACATGTCTGAGAAGAGACAACAGTGGGTAGATTACCAGGGTGTCTGAGTGGAGGCAGTGTTGGGTGGATTACTTGGGTGTCTTGAGCAGTGATGGGCCAATTATTGGGGTGCCTGAGTGGAAAAAGAGGTGGGTGGATTATTGGGGTTTCGGATAGGAAATGGCAGGTGGATTACTGGAGCATCATGAGGCATGATTGATGGGTTTTAGGGGTGTCTGAACAGAGGCCAGGCAGAGTGGGTTATTGACGGTGCCTGTGAACAGTGATGGGCTGGCCATTGGGATGACTGAGTGGAGACGTGGTAAGTGGATTACTGGGGTTCCATGAGCAGCATCATCTGGTGCTTGAATCGGCCTCATGCAAGGAGAGGATAGTCTGATTACAGTGAGACCTCGTGCTCCCACCGCCCCCACTGCCAAGAGCATGGGGAGCCTGTGGCCCCTGCTCATCCCACAGGAATATAGCATGTCCCCAAAGATGTTCTTGATGCAGCCCATCAGGTACTCGTGCAGGTCCTCCATCATGCTGTTGAAGTTCGTGCATTCCAGGATAACCTCCTCCTGGGGTTGGTTCTCCAGCCACTCTGAGATCTCCGTGAGCATGTCCTGGGTGTGGGTGGGGAGAAGGGCCTTGTAGTGAAAAACAGAAGGTCGTGGGTGGGGAGTTCCCCCAGTACAGCCACTCTACAGACAGGTTGGAGTGTCCTGACACACAAAGACATAAAGCATGGCGCCTGTTCCCAAGGGACCCAGCCTGAGTGGCAATGGGGAGCCGTGGCATTGCTCTGGTGTGTGTATGTGTGTGTGTACATGCTCCTGTAGGTACAGGTGCACACACAAGTGTACATGTGTTCAGGGTCTGTGTGTGCATGGATATGCACATGTGTCTGTGTGCACAGCAGCAGAGAGCAGTGCTTATAATATTGTGTGAACTCTGTACTCCAGGGAGCGTGTGAGGCCAACAGGGTACATGCACACTTTGGCTCAGGACAGAACCTCTAGACCCCAAGGGTCGTTAGATTCTGTGGCGGGGGCACTGGGGGCTGAGGCCAGAGTGAGACATTAAGTGACTTGGCCAGCAGCTGATAGAATGGACTGGACATCCCAAAACTGGACACAAGAAGAGACATGTCAGGGACCTGGTATATCCACATTCTGAGAGACACCCCAGAAGCCAGGGGTGCAGGTGTGAGTTCAGAAACGCATGTTGGTCAGGAATTCTTAGTAAGTGATGCCAGAGGTCAGCCCTCTCATGCCTGAGGTGGACGTGTGTCCATCTGACTGGAAGTGTGTCCATCTCAGTGTAGGTGTGTCCATGCCCCTTAGAAGTCAGCATCTTCTAGCTGGAGTGTACCTGTTTTGTCCCCTTAGAGGTCAGCCTCTCCTTCCTGGAGTGACTGTTTCCGTCCCCTTAGGGGTCAGTGACTTCTAATGGGATTGGACCTCTGTTGTCCCCTTAGAGGTCATCCTCTCCTGCCTGTAGTGACCATGTGTCCATCTGAGTGGACGTGTGTCCGTCTGAGTGGATGTGTGTCCATTCCCTTAGAGGTCAGCATCTTCTAACTGGAGTGGACCTGTGTTGTTCCCTTAGAGGTCAGCCTCTCCTTCCTGGAGTGACTGTGTGTCTGTCCCCTTAGAGGTCAGTGTCTTCTAACTGGAGTGGACCTGTGTTGTCCCCTTAGAGGTCAGCCTCTCCTGCCTGGAGTGACCATATGTCCATCTGAGTGGACATGTGCCCATCCCCTCAGAGGACCTCCACCTCCTGCCTGGACCAGACGTGGGTATCCCTGAATTGTAGTCCCACCCCGTCTGTACCCCTGCCCTCACCTCCACCTCCATGAGGGCCATCATGTACAACATGTGGCCAGAGAGTAGGTTCCTATCAGTGCCCTCCTCCATGTTCACCATCTGCAGGTCCTCATGCCAGCATCCAGGTGCTTGTGATACTCAGCACCTCCACACAGAGGTCGGTCACCTGTGCTGGGCACAGAGGGTGGTCCCCCCACTCAGGGGCTGAGCATGCACTGAGGACGCCCAAGTGAGGGTCACATTGGCCACTGTGAAATCAGCCATGTTAGTGCTGCTTGGATTGAGGCCCTGCTTCTGGTAACAGGACCTGCAGAGTCTCTGGTCATGTGGAGCAAAGAGCCCAGGTCCAGATTGTGGTCTCGGTGGGGTATTCTTACAAAGTGCAGCCTCATGCTCCTCTCAGGAAGTCCCTGGGTGGAAGCTCCCTGTGGGTTCTTACAGCCCAGGCTCCACGACACCCTAGTTGGACCCTTGGACATGAGGACACAGTAGACCCACAGAGGTCTGTGCCCATGCCCACAAACAGCACTAGGAAAGGTAAGAAGGAATCAAAGGAAGAGAACAAATGGACAAAACATATGTCCACCACACAAATAAGGCAGGAAAAAGAAAAAAAATAATAATAACTGCCGGGGTCCAGCCCCGGTGGATCCAGGGAATTCGAAGGTGGGGATGGATGGCGTCCTTGGAAAATACATAATTAATTACAGGTAGAGAGATTAGAGATGGATAGTGTAGTAGGAAATATTAGTGGAGAAAAAGAGGCTGAATAACTTGGTTTACATGGAATAGCATCCATGCTCCAGATGGGAATTCAGCTAGAAAAATGAGGTAAAAAAGAACGACATGGGGGAGTCAGTCTTTCCAGGAACTGAACCCATTTCTTTATTTTTCAGGTTTTCTTATATACCTTTTATTACATATAGGGATGAATACAGAGTCACATGGGGGTCAGCAGTCCTGACCTTTATCAAAGTCAGGTGCTTTACATAAAAAAAATGTTCTTAGGGGTTTTACATCATCTTCTGGCCATGAGGCTCGCTGACATTTTATGATCCTTTTTTTCTGATAACCAAAAAACTTATTTTTTCCAAGGGTGTTTTTTCTTAAACCAGGCACCACCCTCCAAATAAAGTTGCATTCCTATAGGGTGAAGGTGTAGTGAGTTACAATTAAGAAAGGAATTTATTTAACCCAAGGTTAACATGATTAATCTTAAAGGTTAATTCTTATTTTTCCTATATGCTTAAAGGTTAATACTTATTTCTCCTATATGCTAGTTATATTCATTATAAGGGCAGGAAATATGGAGGTTTAGCAGCAAACATCAGCCCAACAAATGAAAATCCTTTCACCAATGCTCCCCTTAAGATCTACTTAGTCTTAAGATAGTGATAAAGTTACATTTTTACATAGTAAGGACACAGTGATTTATAACAAAGTACAGTGATCTATAATAAAGAAGAAAATTCGTTAACTCGAAAAGTCTAGTATTGCTAACCTTTAAAACTACTGTATTTCCTTTTTTATATTCCAAATACATTGATTAATATGTTCCCAGGTGCCTAAGGATATGAAGGCCTGGCGGCAATCATTGACTCAACAATGAGAAAAGCCCTATGCTAATACTCCAAACTCTCTGTGCTGTTTATGGTTGAGAGGTTGTCACACAAGCTAGTCTGTCAGCAGAGAGGTTTGACCTGAGACACCCTTGTCCCACCCAGGGCAGGGAATTAGCAGCAATTATTGACACAACAAATGAAAAAACCCTTCACCAATATAATTTTCAATCAACCCACTATACTAATAATTTCTAACTTCCCACAGGAAATCCCATCTGCAATCTTGAAATTGGAACACTTTAAACACTTTGAGTTTATTTATGTTTGAGAAAAGCCCTGATGGGGGGTTATACATGGCACTGTGTGGCAAGGGAGATTCCTTTTTCTAGAGCAACAAATTGTAGCCATCCTAAAACTAAAATAACGTTTGTACTTTATTCCAATAGCTTATATTTATCAAATTTAATCAAATACAAAGATTATTGAAGCTATTTTACAGAAAAGCAAACTGATTTTAAGCAACAAAATTTATATTTATACTTGTAATGCTTAGTCACTGTGTAACATTTATAAACATATAGAAACATTTGCAGTTTATTATGTGTCAGATACTGTTTCAAAAAATGTAATACTCTGCTACCTCATTTGGTCTTTACAGAAGCTACATCAGATAGGCACTATTCTTCTTCTTCTTTTTCTTTAAGTTAGTCTGTTTATTTTAGTTGCACGGGGTCTTGGTTGCTGCACAGGGGCTTCCTTAGTTGTGGCAAGCAGGGGCTGCTCTTCGTCCAGGTGCACGGGCTTCTCACTGCGGAGGCTTCTCCCATCGCAGAGCACTGGCTCTAAGTGTGGGTTTCAGGAGTTGCGGCTTGCAGGCCTGGTTGCTCCATGACATGTGGGATGCTCCCGCACTAGGGATTGGACCTGTGTCCCCTGCGTTGCCCGCACTCCCATCCACTGTACCACCAGGGAAGTACGATGCCCATTTTCTGAATGAGGAAACTGAGGCGTTTATTCAAGGTTGCACAGCTAATAAGCAGCAGAACCATGATTTGAAGCAGTTTGGGCCAGCTTGAAACTGTGCTATCAACCATTCTGCTAAGCTGCTTCTCTGGTAAAATAGTTCAGGGAATTAAATTGTGGCTTTTAAATATGAAATCATATTGTACATCTTGTAAACGGAAGTTATTGTTAAACATGAATGCAGATTAAGCTTCGAACCCAAACTCCCAGCTCTCACTATCACGGAGCTTCGCGAAGTTTGTTCTTGTATTATGCCCCCTTCAGTTTTGTTGACTTTTCTTATCTGTGAGGTGCTTATCTTCATTATTTCTAGATTTATTAAGGCATATTTTAATTGGGGAGCATTTCACTTGAAATGAAAGGCAAATTCATAAGGAACATAGTTTTGATATAATAGATAGAAGCACTTCTCTGCCTATTCTGAAGCTCAGGCTTGTTTTTCCTTATGTGGGTTTTTTCCCTTGCCTCAGTTTATGGACATCACTGACTTCTTCCTTGGGTGCTTATTTTCATTTCCTTTAGATTTATGAATGTATATTTTAATAACTCTTGACCACATCATTAGACATGCAGTAGCAAATTAAAAGGAACATAGGTTTTATAACAGATACATGATGTATTTTTTATTGTTTAGGCTTTAAAATATTTAGTATTTTTGAGTAGCTGGATTGTGTTCAGAAGTCTCTATGAAAGGATACAGAGGGGCATTTGCTGGAAAATGAGTCCCCTTATTGTGTCTGTTCTGCCCTTGATACAATTGACCACTGTTACTATGTTATTACTATATTGTGGGAGAGAGATTTTATCTTCGTGAAATCATTTTGTCCTCAGTTTCTTAGACTTGCTTTAAGATGACTGCTCCCTACTTGTTTTGTTTTAGCATTTTAATGGTAATAGTGCATTGCCTCATCTTGTCCTTTTTTTTTTCAGTAATAGATCATCAGATATTATATTGTTATTCTCATGTACTTATTTTCTTCTAGGTGTGGCTTTCTTCGCACTTATACTATATTGCATTTACTGAATTCTCTGAATCTTAAATTTATACAGTTTACAAAATTTGGGAATATTTTAGCCATTATTTCTTTAAAATTTGATTTACTACTATATTCTCTCTCCTTTTTCTCCACGGCTTCATTTATACTGATCTTAGATGTTCCATACTGTCACTGAGATGCTGTTCATTTTATTCTTGTTCCTTCAGATTAGATCAATTTGATCAATTCTTTGGATATAGCTTCAATTTTACTGTCTTTAATATATCATTCAGCTCATTCAGAACATTTTTGTTTTATATCTTTGTGTGTGTGTAGATATTTTAGTTGTAGGACTTACATTTAGTGCTTTTTAATGTAATTTTGCTTAGGTGACCTATTGGTTCATTAATTATAATAATATTTTCCTCAGTTCAGTTCAGTTCAGTCACTCAGTCGTGTCCAACTCTTTGCGACCCCATGGACTGCAGCACATCAGGCCTCTCTGACCATCGCCAACTCCCAGAGTTTACTCAAACTCATGTCCTTGGCATTGGTGATATCATTCAACCATCTCATCCTGTGTTGTCCCCTTCTCCTCCTGCCTTCAATCCTTCCCAGCATCAGGGTCTTTTCCAATGAGTCAGTTCTTTGCATCAGTGGCCAAAGTATTAGAGTTTCAGCTTCAGCATCTGTCCTTCCAATGAATATTCAGGACTGATTTCCTTTAGGATTGACTGGTTGGATCTCCTTGCAGTCTAAGGGACTCTCAAGAGTCTTCTCCAGCACCACAGTTCAGAAGCATCAGTTCTCCGGCTCTCAGCTTTCTTTATGGTCCAACTCTCACATCCATACATGACTACTGGAGAAACCATAGCTTTGACTAGACAGACCTTTGTTGGGAAAGTAATGTCTCTGCTTTTTAATATGCTGTCTAGGTTGGTCATAACTTTTCATCCAAGGATCAATCATCTTTTAATTTCATGGCTGCAATCACCATCTGCAGTGATTTTGGAGCCTCCCAAAATAAAGTCTGTCACTGTTCCCACTGTTTCCCCATCTATTTGCCGTGAAGTGCTGGGACTGGATGCCATGATCTTCATTTTCTGAATGTTGAGTTTTAAGCCACCTTTTTCACTTTCCTCTTTCACTTTCATCAAGAGGCTCTTTAGTTCTTCTTCGCTTTCTGCCATAAGGGTGGTGTCATCTGCATATCTGAGGTTATTGCTTTTTTTCCTGGCAATCTTGATTCCAGCTTGTGCTCCCTCCAGCCCATCGTTTCTCATGATGTACTCTGCATCTAAGTTAAATAAGCAGGGTGACAATATACAGCCTTGATGTACTCCTTTTCCTATTTGGAACCAGTCTGTTGTTCCATGTGCAGTTCTAACTGTTGCTTCCTGACCTGCATACAGATTTATCAAGAGGCAGGTCAGGTGGTCTGGTATTCCCATCTCTTTAAGAATTTTCCAGAGTTTGTTCTGGTCCACACAGTCAAAGGCTTTGGCATA
Source organism: Oreotragus oreotragus (assembly GCA_006410675.1). NCBI lineage: Eukaryota > Metazoa > Chordata > Mammalia > Artiodactyla > Bovidae > Oreotragus > Oreotragus oreotragus. The sequence continues at coordinate 22,560 of SJYX01015262.1, read as the reverse complement.
GTCAATAAAGCAGAAGTAGATATTTTTCTGGAACTCTCTTGCTTTTTCGATGATCCATTGGATGTTGGCAATTTGATCTCTGGTTCCTCTGCCTTTTCTAAATCCAGCTTGAACATCTGGAAGTTCATATTTTCCTAAAAAAGAGCATATTTTCCTAGCGTAATTATAATAACTGCTTTCAAATTTTTGTCTCCTATTAATACCTGGGTGGCCATGGATTGCTTTTTGTCTTGTATTTGAATCACATTTTCCTGCTTTTCATATGCATAGTGATTTTGGATAGTATTCTTGATATTGGTAAAGGCATCTTATAGTAGCAGTTAGCATGGCTACACAAACTTTTCAACTGTTTTTTCTGGTATTGGATATCAGCTGAAATCTTTGTATCAATCTTATAGTCTTAAGGTCTATTTGGAGTTCTGCTGTGCATATGTACACTGGCTGCCAGCCGGAAGTTTGGGCAGAAGTTTTTGCACAGAATTTGGGACAGTCTTTTGGGATTCTCCTTCACATCATGGCTAGCTTGGTTGTCTTGGACTCTGTCCTCAGCTCTTCAAGCTAGTACAGCTGGGGCTTTCTGTCAGCATTTCAGCTGCTCTACCAAGTGGAGCTAGTTTTCCCTCCCTTCAGATGAAGAGCCATTAAAAAAAAAAAAGAAGAACAGGAAAAATAATACAGCATAAAAAAGTTCTATTCCTTTCTTCAAATTTCCCTCTGATTTCTGCCTGCTTTTGATCACTCTGTAGTGCCTCCAGTAGTTATTTTTGTTATTTACTGCAAAATTTAAAGTTGTTTTTTGTGGGAGCGTTGGACCAATACAGAGTACTCCACGACTGTTAGAAACACAACCTTTTTGTACTTGACATTTTAACTTAGAGCATGCATAGTGATTAGGAAAACAGTGTTTGAGTGGGCTTAATTTATTGCTAGTGATATGCACTGTGTTATAGAGTATTTCTTTTTGTTACGTGCCTGTCATTACTTAATCAGAAATCATTTGCAAGTTCAACATTGTTTCCTAACTGAAGAGTAATTACTGGACCATTAATTTATAATGAAGTGTGCAAGCTTCCATTTATGGAAGGAACTATAAATCCCAATATGACAAAAGTTTTAAAATTCCAGTGTTTACCAATGATTTTGCTGCTATCAAATTAAAAGTGAAGGTTATAGGATAGTACTACTTCATATCTAATATGAACATTTAAAGATTATAATTGCTAACTCTCTTCAGACTCAGACCTTGTTAAATCTATTTAATTTTTATTTAGGAACACAGGGGCGTTGAACTTTGATCATAAATAAAGCTGGTCGGTCCCATTTCCAGTGGAATGACACTTGGTAAATAAACAGTGATGGGGTTGGTAAAGCTGAGCTGTCGCATGTGAGTTCCACAGACCTTTGGACACGTGGACTTCAAGTCAATCTACCAAAGCTCTTCAGGAGATGATTCTGGAAATGTATTCCCCATCAAGGGCTGTATTATAAACATTTTGATCCACGTACTATAGAAATTAATTTGGAAGATCCATTCAGTCTCTCTACGTTTAGATTAGCATCTAAAATCTTTCGGCATAAGTTTGCACCACTTACAGAGGCGGTAAAGTCCCCGTTGTTGTTCAGTCGCTAAGTCATGTCCACCTCTTTGCTCAAGCTTGTTTGGTTCCATGGACTGCAGCACACCAGGCTCCCCTGTGCTTCACTGTCTCCCAGCGTTTGCTCAAAATGAGGTCCACTGAGTCAGTAATGCTAACTAACCATCTCATCCTCTGCCACCCCTTTTCCTTATACGTTCAATCTTTCCCAGCATCAAGGTCTTTTCCAGTGAGTCATTTCTTTGCATCAGATTGCCATCCCATATATTATATATTTTGACAATTTAAAATAAAACTATCACTATTTTTAATGTGTCCAATGGAATATAAATGCTAAAAGTGATTTGTCATCTACCATTATATATTTTAAAAACACATCATTAAGCTTCCTTTTTATCACTTGAAATTTTACATTATTCTTTTCACTTTGAATTCATATTTCCATTCCATTTGACATATAAGATCTCATTCTAATGTAATACACTTTTATGTTTTTATTAATCACTATATCATATTTCTTTGCAATAAAAATCTGCAAATATATTGATATGATTAAAACATTTTCCATGTCCTTAATGTCTAAGTATTAAAACTGTATATTAGTATTAATATTCAGTTTATCAAAACATTTTAAATAATGTATAAAGTAGCATAACATAGTAGTTGAAAACATACTCTCGAGTCTGAGTTTAAATCAGATGTGTATAANAAAATCTGCAAATATATTGATATGATTAAAACATTTTCCATGTCCTTAATGTCTAAGTATTAAAACTGTATATTAGTATTAATATTCAGTTTATCAAAACATTTTAAATAATGTATAAAGTAGCATAACATAGTAGTTGAAAACATACTCTCGAGTCTGAGTTTAAATCCTAGCTCTAATTCTTGTTGCTTTATGCCTTCAGTTGTCTTATCTATAAAACAGGGATTAATAGAATACAGGTGTTATAAGGATTAAGTGAATAAATATATGTTTATGTATATAAAATATAAAATTTTTATATATAAATATTTGTTTGTAGTAAACAAACAAACAAATCTAGTGGAGGTGATGGAATTCCAGCTGAGCTATTTCAAATCCTAAAAGATGATGCTGTTAAAATGCTGCACTCAATAGCAAATTTGGAAAACCCAATAGTGGCCACAGGACTGGAAAAGGTCAGTTTTTATTCCAATCCCAAAGAAAGGCAATGCCAAAGAATGTTCACATTGCCACACAATTGCACTCATCTCATATGTTAGCAAATGAGTGTGTGAAAGTGGCTCAGTTGTGTCCTACTCTTTGCGACCCCATGGACTATACTGTCCATGGAATTCTCCAGGCCAGAATACTGGAGTGGGTAGCCTTTCCCTTCTCCAGGGGATCTTCCCAACCCAGGGATCAAACTCAGGTCTCCTGCATTGCATAGCCACAAGGGAAGCCCATGTTAGCAAAGTAATGCTCAAAATTCTCCAAGCTAGGCTTCAGCAGTATGTGAACTGACAACTTCCAGATGTTCAAACTGGATTTAGAAAAGGCAGAAGAACAAGAGATCAAATTGCCAGCACCCATTGAATCATAGGGAAAGCAAGAGAATTCCAGAAACACATCTGCTTCATTGACTATGCTAAAGCCTTGGACTGTGTGGATCACAACAAACTGTGGAAAATTCTTCAAGAAATGGTAATACCATCTCACCTGCCTCCTGTAAAACCTGTATGCAGGTCAAGAAGCAACAGTTAGACCCAGACATGGAACAATGGACTGGTTCCATACTGGGAAAGGAGTACATCAAGGCTGTATATTGTCACTTTGCTTATTTAACTTATATGCAGAGGAAGCACAAGCTGGAATCAAGATTGCCAGGAGAAATATCAATAACCTCAGATATGCAGATGACACCACCCTTATGACAGAAATCGAAGAGGAAATAAAGAGCCTCTTGATGAAAGTGAAAGAGAGTGAAAAAGCTGCCTTAAAACTCAACATTCAGAAAGCTAAGATCATGGCATCTGGTCCCATCATTTCATGGCAAATAAACGGGGAAATAGTGGAAACACTGACAGACTTTTTTTTAGGCTCCAAAATCACTGCACGTGGTGACTGCAGCCGTGAAATTAAAAGATGCTTGCTCCTTGGAAGAAAAGCGATGACAAACCTAGACAGCATATTAAAAAGCAGAGACATTACTTTGCCGACAGAGATCTGTGTAGTCAAAGCTATAGTTTTTCCAGTAGTCATGTATGGATGTGAGAGTTCGACCATGAAGAAGACTGAGTGGCAAAGAATTGATGCTTTTGAACTGTGGTGTTGGAGAAGACTCTTGAGAGTCCTTTGGACTGGAAGGAGATCCAACCAGTCCACCCTAAAGGAAATCAGTCCTGAATATTCTTTGGAAGAACCGATGCTGAAGCTGATGCTCCAATACTCTGGCCACCTGATGTGAAGAACTGACTTGTTGGAAAAGATCCTGCTTCTTGGGAAGATTGAAGGCAGGGGGAGAACAGCAATGAGAGAGGACAAGATGCTTGGATGGCATCACCGACCCAGTGGACATAAGTTTGAGCATCTGGGTGATGGTGAAGGACAGGGAAGCCTGGCTTGCTGCAATCCATGGAGTCGTAGAGTCAAACATGACTGAACAATAACAAAGGGCTTAGGATAATTTCTAGCCCCAGATTATAGCTATTATAAGGTGTTGCTATATATTCTGTTCATACTTATTAAAAATCAAAGATAAAGTATTACTGGAAATGCATCTCTTAAGGAGATGGAAATATCTTCTGAAATTATTTTACAATTAAATTCATATATTAAATAATGAAATTATTTGTTACCAGAAAGAATCTGGGTTCAGAATCATGGTTATATCAATTTTTCATTTATATGCTTAGATGAGAAAATTGTATATAGGAATGAGTAGATGAGATGAAAGGAGCCTTGATATATCAAAGTTTCTCAATTCCTTGAACTCTTTTTGGATTATGTGCCAAAAAATCACTTACTGATCTTTTATCAGATATTTTAAATGATCTTTCAGTGAATGACTCCATTAGATCCTGCTTCAGTTTGTTGAAAGCATTCAGTTGGAAACCAGTTCACTTGTAAAATGAGTTTTCTCCAGTCTTTATAGGCCTTTTCTTTTGCAACACAAATACCAGCATTTCTAATTATACTTGTGTTGGGCACCCTGAGAGGACTTGCCATCCGGACAGTACACTATTCTGAAACAGGTACTGTTTCTTTTATAAAGAAGGAGTCAGAAGTCATGTGAAAGGAATAGGGGACCCTGAGAAACAGAAGTAGCATCTGGCCTTTAGTGCTTCTGAAGGGAATTAATCTTAGAGAGTCTTTGTGTACCCTGGTCTGTGTACCCCAGTTTAGAGATCATGGCTCCTGGGGCCATCCCCTTTCAGTGAGCAGTATGACCAGGAAATTACCCAGCCCAGCACCTGCATACCAGCTTGAGTTTCCCCTCTGGAACTTGTTGGTAGGTAAACCTGGGGGAGGGCAGGTCACTTCTGTGGTTCCTAAACTACTCTGAAGATCCAGGCCCTTTTAGGGGTCTGTGAGGTCCTACCCATTTGGTAATAATAAAAGCAGCTTTTTGCCTTTTTTACTCTGTTGATATTTGCATTGATAATGCAAAGGCTGTGATAGGCAGAGCAATTGGCCTTTTATCACAGATCAAGACAGTGGCACCAAACTGTGACAGCAGTCATTGTACATACTGCTACACACTTGCAATTTTTTTTAAAAATGCCCTTTTCACTCAAGAATGTTCTTGTGAAGCAACATAAAGTAATTTTGTATTAAATGCAAACAATGCAGTATATTTCTTCTTAATATTCTGTGTGAAGAAATTGACAGCCTGCACAAAGCTCTTCTGCTGTGCACAAGAGAATGCTGTCTGGAGAAGTGTTGTGTGGTTGAGTGGAAAGCCAATACCAACTTCTGTTTTAAAAATGAAACATTGTTTTTAGTAGAAAGACTTACTGACATGGTTATTCAGACTCTATTTTTTAATAAGCACTTTCTCCAAAATGAGCAATGAAACCCATACTTCAAAGAAAACAACTAACAATATTTATTACTAGTGCAAAAATTCAAGTTTTCCAGCAGAAATCAAAATTTTTGAAAACTTTAAGTTGACATTGTGAGCTTAACAAACTTTTCAGTATCAAAAAGCCTTCAAAGATTTGTTGTGATAGTGGCAAATAGGGTTTTCAAAATATTGTATAATGAAGTTTTTATAAACATTTTGAAAGTTTGTGTAATTCAGTGACCTAGTATTTTCCAAATGACCAATGCATGCTATTATAAAATCATGCATATATTTGTCAGAGTTCTCCAGAGAATTGAAAAATTGAATATATTGATACATAGCTAGAGAGAGAGATTTATTTTAAGCAATTGGCTCATGCAGTTATGAGGGCTGGGTAAGTCTGGAGTTTGCAGGCTGGCTGGTAGGCTGGAAATTCAAGAAAGAGTTTGATGTAGTTCTGAGTACAAAGGTTGAAAAACTCAGGAACAGTTTTCATGCTGCAGTCTGGAAACAGAATTCTCTTTTTTTTCTGGGGACCTCAGTCTTTTTCTCTTAAGTTCTTCAACTGAATGGATGAGGCCCACCCACATTCTGGATAGTAATCTGCTTTATTCAATATCTACTGATCTAAATATTAATCAATTTTATAAGAAATGTTCACAGCAAAATCTAGACTGGTGTTTGACCAAATAACTTAACATCATAGCCTAGTCAAATTGGCACATAAAATTAACTATCACAGTCAGTGAAAAACATTTATTAAGGGTTCAAGATAGACCAGTGAACTCTACATTGCAACTAAGCTCTAAGTAACTAACCCTGTTGACTGATGTAGTATCAAAAGATACCCACGATTACCTAGAAAACTATGAAAATGCCTTTTTTCCAGACACTTAAGGAAGGACAGACTGTCTTCCCATACTTCCACCCAAACAACATATAGCAGCAGATTGAATGTGGAAGGAAATATAGAAATTTAGTTTCTGTTCTGTTGTATTGAATCAGCCAGTTTAAGAGATTTGCAAAAAATATTTTAAAAAATTCTACTCTTTTCACTAATTTTTTTGTTTAGAAAATTAGATTTTTAAACTAAAATATATTAATAGGCAATGGACTTATTGTTATTGCTGAGGATTAAAAGTTATTTTTTTTCTTCTTAGATATAAAATGTAAAAGTTTTTTTGTTTCTTCAGTAATTTTTGAATGAAAGATATCCTCAGGTAAGAAATTGATAATTGTTACTTTGATTAAAAGGAGGTGATAGGTTGGGAAAAAAAAATAATTCTAATTAAGATAGCAGCGCATTTGAGGATTAAACTTTTTTCGAGATGCTCACCTGTCTGAATACCTGAGTGTTCAGTGAATGTCTTTACATGAGAGTGATTTGCATGCCCCACAGTAGTGTTGGCAATGGTGCCGCCTGATGTGAGATGATGAGATGCTCTGAGATGGTCAGGCTGGTCAGTAGGGGGATTCTCTTCCAGGTGATATTTATTTGAGAAGTCCATGTTCTGCTAGAGGTAGTGACCTCTCATGAAAAGCCTCCCAGATACTAGTGCACAGACTAAAACAGGGCTGCTTTGCAAAGTGGGTCCAAAAACATTTGCCAAGTGCTTGCAGAATGCCAGCAGCTTTTTAAGGTCTTGCCCCCAAGCCTCAAATCCCTGACTCTCTGCTGCTTCAGTCCTTCTCAGGCCTCCTCAATTCATTATAGTAATATTAAAAATAAGGTGCCATGTGCAGTTAATAGCTTGAGTTAAACTGGTGACAACAGTGTTCCAGTTCAATGTCCATAACTTTTGGTATTAAGAACATAGAGGATGATGGAGATAGTAGTGACATATTTCAGAGGAAAGGAAAGCACAGTGCTAATGCATGGGAACCCATGGAAATCCGTTAATAATCCTATATAGTGTTCCTTTCTAGATCATCACATCAAACTAGCTCCTGTGTAAAATATGTCTCCTGACCTTGTAAAATATCTAACTTTTATATTTTCTTCCATAAGAATGATCTTTTAAGGGTTTAGGTGTGTTGTGCCAAGGCCATTCGAGGTCCAGTGGGCATCAGCTTCATTTGGTATCTCAGTCACGTGGTTCCTGAGACATCCCTGAGATAGTACAGTTCCGATGGCTGCAGAGAAAGAGCAGTCTGCAGACTAATTGGCATGCAGCGGAAACACGAGCAGCCAAATGACTTACAAGGCATCAGCTGTGTCCTAACAGGCCTACTGATTCTCTGCAGACCCCAGCCAGGGGGTGCCGGCTGCACTTGGAGTAGCTAGGTCTGGAAGCCAGCTAGCAGTGTGGCAGCTGCTTGATTCAGGAATGTTGTTCAATAGAAATGAGAGAAACAAGTGAGAAAACAGAAATAGACACAAATTCTGTTTGAGCAGAGATGGATAGAAACATGTTTCAGTGATGGGGTGCAGCAGAGCCCTGGCTGATCCCGTCCCTCAGTCAACTCCTCTCAGCAACTCCTCTCAAAATACTCCTTTCAGGGTATTTTGCCCTCACGTGTAGATTGTCTCCGTGATGACAGAGCAACTCCCCTTCTGTCACTGGATCGCACTTCTGGCTTTGTGCTGTCTCCACTGTGTCATTAGACTGTAGCAGAAACTTCAAGAAGCCCGCCTCACAGGTGAGTGTGCAGGAAAGAAGACTTAAATTTGTAGAAGCACTTTTTAAAACGTGACTATAAAGGTATTGTAAAAATTTTAAACACTTTTTAGAAGGCATGTGTGTATCTGACACAACATGTTCCTGTTGTGACTGGCTCCGTTCGTCTGGCATTTTAATTCCTGCAGAGGAGAGAAGGGCAGAGAAAGGTAGGCAGGCTCCAGGAGGTACAGAATTTCTCTGGTTTTTCTTCCACTTTTTTCTCTCTTTTGAAAGTCTTGAGATATTTCATTCACAGTTTTTCTTTTGAGTGTACTTGTATTTTAAAAAGTAGAACGTGGAAGTGACTTGTTCCTTACTTGTGTCTAATGTGGAAATATTTTATCTTTACTTCCTTTTTTCCTATTTCACTCTCCTGCCTAAGTTAATTTCCTGACATACCAGGTATTGAATGTAAAATATTTTACATAGATTCTAGATGAATGTTTGGTTTGGTATTGGGTGTGTCTGTGTGTGCTCTAACATGGAAAGTATCTTGTCTTTAGAATGTATTCTACTGACCCAGGTTTTCCAAAGGAACTGCCTGTCTGGGTCCACTGGAGTCTGCTTGGAAATGTTCAGTGTGGTCCTGTCCTGAGTGGGATTATGGGTAAAATATCATTAAATTAAGCATCTTTAATGGGGTCCCAGGGCATGGAGTGTGCCACTGCAGTTCTGTGCAGCTTTGGCTTGTTTTCAGATTGTCAGAGGGGCCTGGTGGTTAGTAATCACTTTTGGTGGTTTCAGGTGGTCTCTGAAGTAACTTACAAGCAAATTATTTGTTCCTATGATTTTTCAGTGTCCATTTTAATTGGATTTGCTCTGTGTCTTTCATATATATATTTAGCAAGTAAAGTATGTTAAATTGTTGTTACCTTTCTTGTCTTTAATTATCCATCCCTTAACTATACTCATTCATCCAATTATTTATTAAATCCTTAATGTACAGGCACTGTACAAGAGCAAAGCCTATGTCTCCTTAAAGTAAATCAGGTCACCTTGTTATACAGTCATTATGCAATCCTGTATCCTTCCATTTCAGCTCTTAACACAGTCCTTGATTGTGTATTTGTGTGACATCTACTTCAGGAAACTGAAAGCTCCCAGAGGTCAAGGCCTGTGTCTGCTTTCTGCTTTGGTGTGTCCCACAGTGCTGGGCACACTGCCTGGCACATAGACAGGTCTGGGGCAGTGTATGTTGAATGAAGACATCTTTGTGTTACTTGAGTGAGCCAAGTATCTGAACAGGTATCTGAACAGCTGTTTTCAACCTCTCTCTCCACTGTTCCCTTCCTCCCGCCCAGTGTTTTTTTGAACATAAACACATAGGCAGCATAATCAACAAAATTTCTATTTATGTATGTAACTAAATACACAGAAATGAAAGTTTGCAAAAAGCACCTACGTGGAATGTCATCTACAGAGTTAACAGAATTGTCAGTGAACTGATTCTCGCCATACAGTGTGAAAATTATGTGTGTGGATGTCTGTCTCTGTGTGGTGTAAGATTCTTGGAGTGGGTGTTTTGGGTGAAAACATTTGCTCCAAAGCCTGTTAAAGTACTTCCAGAATCACCCCCTTCACATTCCCACATTTCAGTGAAGAAGCTAAAATGTGGAAGTAATTACCTCAAACTCCATCATGGCACTAACAGCACTACCTCGCTGGCATCGTGATACGCTTTTCATTCCTTTAGAGCAGAGAGAAGATGAGTGTGGAACAGTTGGGCCGAAGGAAAATTCAGTTCCTTTAGATCTCAACATATAGGGAACCACAAAGTGGAGTGTGTTAGTTTTGTTCTTGTCTCTGCCTTTAACGTCCCTGGCTTCCCTTGGGAAATGCATGTCTCCCTTCACCGTGACCTTTTTCTTTCTGCAGGTCCCAGGTCAGATTTCACCCTCTGTATGAAGCTCTTTCGGTGAATTCTGGTGGCATTGTTTGGATACCACATGCTGACTTAATGTGGGGGTGACAAAATTCTCTGCCTCCCTTTGAGTCAACATCCCTGGTAGATTGCTTGTATTTCTGGGACATTTAGGGAGAATTGTAGGAAACATATCCTGGGCCCCAGGGGAACCTGTGGAAACTAAAAAAGAGAGAAATGGTAATGAGAATCACAGTGCTCCTTTTTATAGCATTTTATAGTTTATATGATGCCTTTTTTTCTGGCCAGAAGCAGACACATCTTCGGTATTAGAATTTCAGTAATGCAAGAAGTAGATCACATGATTATGATTCTTTGGAACCAACCTGCACAGGCTGATGTTTCTCTAGGACAGGCTGGATCTAGCACCCGATACCCAGAGAAGAGTTCCCTGAGTTTGGTCAGTGTACCAACTGTAGGCTCTCAGGGTTTGAAGAGACCTTGGTGGTTGATCATAGAGTCGACCCCTCCCAGAGGACCCTCTGCATCCGTGTTTGGCCTCTACTCTGAACACTGAGCAACCCTGGCCTCACTACTTCCTGAGGCTGCCCATTCCTCTGGGCTGCGGAGAATCTGACCCTTCTTCTACCAGTAGTTCTGCACATATTTTCAGGCAGCATTTTCTCCTCCTATATCATTTTTTTTTAAGAGAAACACTTTCCCCTGCTTTAGCATTTCTTCATATTCCAGTTTTCCATATTCCATATGCCACAAACCAGTTTTCTTCATATACCAGTTCTTATTATTCTATCTTCCTTAGATATGCTGTAATGAATGCACATCTCTAAAAAGTGAGATGAACAGAGTTGAATTCTTCTCCAAGAGGAATAGAACTTGCATTTTCTTCCTTATGGACTAGGATTCTGTCCATGCAGCTATATTGGAGGAAAAATGATGTTCCTTCTACTTTTATGAGTTCTTGAATGAGACCCTACAGTACCAGACAGGTTAAGAGAAAAGCAAAGGGAAGTTTATTAACAGATATACCTCACGTATATGGAAGATATCCAGGGAAAACTGAGTGACTCAAAGCAGTTGCTTAGAATTGTGGCTTATATAGCATCTTCAACAGAGAACAGGAAGTTCACAGAGAAATGATAGAAGAAAGGAAAGTAGTTTCAGGATTACAAGGGCAACAAACTATAAGAAGGTAAATATACTGGAGAAAACTAATGGTGGAAAAAAGCTAATGAGCAAAGTTTGTTATATAGTTTCCTCCAGGGCTGTCTCCAGGTTGGCAAAGGTCTGAAGTTGTCTCCAGTGATGAACTTTTGTCCTGGAGAGGGGAGGAAGCATGCCTTTGAAGGTTTATATCCTACTTTTAGGCAGATAGAAGGAGAGCAAGGAACTTTGCTTGCATCTACTGCTTCTCAGTTGCCTTCAGCTCAAAATAATTCTTATGCCCAGTGGCCTATTTTGGGGTATTATATTCTGCTGTTCTTTGTGGTCTACTATTAAGTCCTGGGGCCAGACACACAGATCATTTGAGGATTACAGTAAATGTACTATCCGCAACATTGTCCCCTCAAGATCTTCCATTCCTGTTAAGCTTCATTTTCCTTCACTTCTTCTCATTACCTATAAAATTATAAAGTCTTAAATTTAGATCCTAAAAAAATTGCCCTATTAAATTTCAGCATTTTAGATTTAGCCTCATTCTTGTCTGTTTGCGATCTCTTTGAATTTGGATTTGATTATGGATTTTCATTATGGTAATTACTGCCATCTCTCCCCTAACCTCCAAAGTTGCAGCATCTCTAAGAACTGGGGTGTTGAAGTCACCAGGTAGGCAATTTCCTTGTGATGTCATTTTATCAGCTACAGCCCTGAGATTTATTCCTTTTCCTTTTGACTTTTCATCATCAATTCATTTATTCGCTTGTGTGGTTTGAAATTAAGCCACTTTAGTTTCTGATGCTACAAAGCTTGGCTTTACTTGGCATTACTTTCTATTGTATTTTTTTTTTAATGTTTATTTCTATTTTTTTTTAGCTGCTTTGGGTCTTAGGTGCCGCATGTGGGTTGTTCATTATGGTGCATGGACTCTCTAGTTGTGGCATGCAGGCTCAGTAGTTGAGGCACATGGGCTTAGTTGCTCCAAGGCACGTGGTATCTTAGTTCCCTACCAGGGTTTGAATCCATGCCCCATACATCGCAAGACAGTTTCTCAACCGCTGGAACACCAGAGAAGTCCCTGCTGTTATATTTTTAATTAAAATAATTAATATATTTTAATAAAACGTAGAAATATTTTCTCATCAACTGTCATGGTTTTACATTTGGTTATATATAACCATTAATTGGTTATGAAAACCAAAAATTAATTTTCAATATAAAATGGTTTTAACTGAGATCAATGAAATCTATAAAATTATCATTTTTAGCTGATAATCAGGTACCAATTATTATAACAATTCAACCTAAGTAAATCCGGGAGTCTTGGAAAAAAGTAATCGTGACCACAGATTTAATGTTCCCCAGTGGTGGCAGGAAATATAAAAGGGTTTCAAAGAGATTGTATAAGTTTATGAAGAACTGAGCTATGAAAGTTTAAAGGGAAGATCTGCTAAAGGTAACCTCTAAAACTGACATCCAGGAACATCAAACAAGGGGGCTGGTCTGGGCAATTTCTAGTCCTTCTCAGCAGAATAAATTTTGATGATTGTACAGCTCTCATTGCTTCCTCATGGGTTTAGTTGGCAAAAAAAATGCAGCTTGGGGTCAAGCAAAATCTAATCCACTTTAGTGATGCTTTTGACAAACCAACCAAATTCTTTATCAAATTATTTTAAATCAATAAAGAGAAAAGCTTACCATATTTTGCAGGCTGAATTGGATGCTGCCAACAACAACAAAAAAAGTGCTGTAAGCATTCTTAAACCCATCGTGGACATTTGCAGTGAAATCTTTACTTTTTAAAAAGAATATTCTCCAGATAGTGACAAACTTCTTCTGGGCTTAATCGATTAAGAGAAAATTCTTCCCTTTTGAAAGAGGATTTTCTAGGTTTCTTACTACGTTTGAGGAAAACACTGATTCCCTGAGGACCTCACATGACTCTTTCATGCTTTTGAGAGGCAGTTTTCCTGATTTTGTTTCTCCTCCCACAGGTTCATGTACATCCAGATCTCTGGCTATTGGTTCATACTGTTGGCTTATTTTTTTTTTTGCACTTTAGACTATGAATGTATTTTATACTTCAACAAAAACAGTAAAATTTGCAAAATATGGTTCTGAGCCTTGCCAGAGTTCCTTTGTAAGCAACATTTTCCATTATTTATTTATTTATTTATTTATTGTTTAGTGGATTTGAAATTTATTTTCTTCTTTGAGACATGGATAATAACATAGAGGTCCTATCAACTTCCCATATGTTTTAGGAGTTCTTTGCACTTGCTACATGCTGCTGCACTCAGCCTTGTGCCTGACCAGTACACAGCAACTGACTGAATCAACTGAAGTAAAGGGTAATATGATGGAACAAAATTAGAGAAGCCATTGCTTCTAGTGCCTGAGGTTTTAGCAACTTTTTCAACACTCTGAAAGGTGTCACACAGTTTCATGTGATATTTAAGGACTTATTTCCATTAATGATATATATCCATTCTGTTTTTCCATATTTTCAAATTTATTTTTAACAGACTCCTGGGATTATAAACCTGCCAGCATTTCATGGCTGCAATCACATCTGCAGTGATTTTGGAGCCCAGAAAATAAAGTCAGCCACTGTTTCCACTGTTTCCCCATCTATTTCCCATGAAGTGATGGGACTGGATGCCATGATCTTTGTTTTCTGAATGTTGAGCTTTAAGCCAACTTTTTCACTCTCCTCTTTCACTTTCATCAAGAGGCTCTTGAATTCTTCTTCACTTTCTGCCATAAGGGTGGTATCGTCTGCATATCTGAGTTTATTGATATTTCTCCCAGCAATCTTGATTCCAGCCTATGCTTCATCCAGCCCAGCGTTTGGCATGACATACTCATGGGTACAATATATACCTGTTCTTTCCCAATTTGGAACCAGTTCATGGTTCCATGTCCATTTCTAACCGTTGCTTCTTGACCTGCATACAGGTTTCTTAGGAGGAAGGTAGTCTGGTATTCCCATCTTTTTAAGATTTTCCAGAGTTTGTTGTGATGCACACAATCAAAGGCTTTAGCATAGTCAATGAAGCAGAAGTAGACATTTTTTAGAATTCTCTTCATTTTTCTGTGATCTAACAGATATTGGCAATTTGATCTCTGGTTCTTCCGTCTTTTCAGGAGTTCATTTATTAGGTTCATTAAGACTAGTATCTAAGAAAAAGAACTTTTAAATTGCAGTGATAATTATATACTTGGATGAACAGAACATATAATAGTTCAGCCATGACTATTAAGTTCTGCTAAAACAGTGTATGTTTTAGCAGAACTTAATAGTCTCTGGCTATTGGTTCATACTGTTGGCTTATTTTTTAATATAAAAAGGGGCCACAGTCTTTCACTGCTTGGTATGTTTGTTGTTGTGGATTTCACTGGCTGCATTATGCTATGTTCTAGATATTGCTACCATCGTGTGATGAAGTCTTAAAAGCCAAAAGAAAAAAAAGAAGGTGCACAAGCAAGTCCCATATTAGAAAAACTGTACTTTATATTAGTAAAATAGAAGCGTTTGTCTCATGGAGTAGAGATTGGAAAGTTTATTGATTAATCTGTAGTTGAATCCAGGTTCTTGGTATGTCCTCCTTTGAAAAATTCAAATTAAGTTGCTTTCACCTTTACTATTTTCCTAGAACTGTATGACACATTTTCGTGTCAAAGAATAAACTTTTTATTTAAAGATTAGATACAAAACAGAGAAAATCATAAAATCATGACTAACCATGAAAAAGGCAGAATTGTATATGAACAAATACATCCAGATTGACACAGCATGAATATTTAGCGACGTTGCTTTGCACAACTGTTACCTGTCCTTTATATAATTCCATTTAAAGAAAGTATTTCCTTAGTCACAAACCTAGTTTCTCCATCTCCTCTCATTTCTGCCTTGGAGCACAATATGACATTCCTAAGTAAAGCATCTTGTGGGGTCCAGAATTAAAGATCCAGCTTGTTCAGATAAACTCCTGGTAGTCTTCAGAGTAGATTTATAACCCTACCTATCAAAAAGTAAAAATTCTGTTTCCCATTCATCCTAATAAAGCCCCAGGAGTTTCCTAGAAGGAATGCAGACAAGCCTGATTGTTCACAGCTGGAGAGTAGAGAGTGCTTCCAGGGAATGAGATTTTTTAACCCCTTCTTTCCCACTTTCCCTCTTAATCTTATAGAGACTTGTCAGGGCTCCAAGGATGAGTAACAGAGATCATTCAGATTTTCATGATAGTAAGGGTCTGTCCATACTTTGGCAAGACCGTGGGGTGCTGATTTGAATTTGATAATATGGTGGTGATTAATACCAGAGATCTATATTTTAGGTAAGAGTGTAGGTGCTGAAGTACAACTGTGTTTACTGGGTGAGGGAGTGTGTCAGATGAGACACTGAAATGGCAACTCTCCCGGATATTCTAAAGTTCTTCAACAATTTAAAAACATGAGAAGAAAGAGGACATTATTTGTAAGCATCTCTAGCAGAGATATGGTGGGACACATATGCCAGCTTATCTGTAAAGGTGGTTGTATAGACATTGCACCCCTTAAACACAGAGAGAGTTTTCTAGTCCCCCAACATTGTCATCATCCTTGGATACTGTCTGAGATGTGAGAAGGTGCTGTGGTGGACACTGGGAATGCAAAGAGGCTTACAGTAGAATCCAGGGAGGCAGGATATATGTGCTCACAAAGAGGTAAAGAATCCATTCAGGCAGGGGCTTACAGAGTGATGAGGGAAGGGGTGAAACTCAGTTAGTGTGCTGTATAGACAGTGCAACCAGTACTCAGGCTGAGTGCTCCATGCCTGTGCTCTTGAATTCTTTCATTTTTTCCTTTGTTCATTTGACAAGTGCAGGGCGAGACCCTAGCGCCGGTCAGGCATTGCTCGTGGTTCTGGGAATAAATCGGTAAACAAAGCTATGATGGCTGCTTGCATGAAACTTGTAGTTCTGGTTTTTATAGTGCGTGTGTGTAATTTCTCAGCAAGCTTTCAGTGTACTTCTGGAGACCGTTACGGTTTTCAGAAACCCTTTTACAGCCTTTCATTTTGTTTTTCTTTAAATAGGAGTAATAATTCTTATGTATCAGTTATTTATAAAACTCTTTTATAAACTTCTTCAAGTGCAAATTAGAAACAAGGAAATTAAAATTTTAAACATTTAAAAATAAATAATGTTAATTTTCACAAAATACCCTTTGCGTATGTTAAGGGTTTTTTTTGTTTGTTTGTTTGTTTCCTTTCTGTATATCATTCTACCCAACCCCAGCAGAATTTAAGCATCTAATCTAGTATGTTAATGATCCTAAGGAAATATTATGTTTATGAACTTTAAAAGTTAAAGGTATAGATTGATAAAATATAGTAAGTTTTCATCTTTTTAAATAAGAAAAGTAAATTGACAGATAAAAATGATATTTTAATAGTCATTTTTATGTTTATTTAAATCTTTCATCTTAATGTATGTTATAGTATTTGACTTATGTAAATTAGGAGGCAGTCACCTGCTATCTTTGGAACAAAAGTGAGGCAGAAGCTCTAAAAGAAATTTAAGATCCATGACTTTATCTTTAGTTTCCTTGGAAATGTGCATTATGGAAGGCTTCAAGATTATCTGCAAATAGTGATGAATTTGGTGGTGTAATTGGGAGAAAAGAGAATAAAATTGGTGATGGAGAGTGCCTCTTTACAGACCAAAAGATTTCTTTTGATTTTCTTTTGAGTTTCTCAAGATTTTTTAAAGTTTAGATGGGGAATTTGCTGGTGGTCCAGGAGTTAGGACTCTGTGCTTCCACTATAGGGGAAACACGTTCCACCTCTGGTCCTGGAACTAAGATCCTGCAAGTCTTGCAGCATGATCAAAAAAATAATAATAAAATTAAATTTAAAAATAAAAATTTAGATGAAAAACTATAGAAATGCATGACAGCATTAGCAAGTTCCTTGTTTAAATGTGGGGTAGTCAAGGTTGACTGTTTTTGACTTCTAGACACATCCAAAAGTTAGGTTTATTAATAAAAAGCTGTTGGCTCATTTTAAAAACATTTAATAATGTTATTCTTTTGTTCTCTCCTTTCATCCCCATTAAAGCAGTAGAACTCTGTGCTCATGTAAACTGTAATGACTCAGATCTAGATGTATGTGACTGGGCCATCCTTTCCCCAAACACAAATGAATACATATATAAAAGACTGAGATAACAGTGCTTCTGATCCTGAAGGCTGTGATAAAATGTTGGGATAAAGAGCAAAATTTCTTTTTATATTGCTCCACAGTTAATTAAAATAATTTATTTCAGTCCAAGCTGTATTCAAATATGCCTCTTTGGAAAAACACCTTTGGAAAGTTATAAGAACCACAGAAAATAACTACTATCAGTAAAAAGGGAAAATTTGAAAAGAACTAAAACCATGGGAGAATATCTGGCTCATGCTTCAGTGAATTATATTTGTTTCAGTCATGGAAAAGCTCGCTTCATATTTTCCCTTTAGGCCAAAGTCAATGTCATCATAAAACCTACTAACAGGATTTAGGTTGAAGACACAGGTGAAAAAAAAAAAAGAAACTATTTTCCAGTTAAAACTTAATCAGTAAGGTGGTAAAACTACTTTGTGTTAATGTGGGTATTGTCAAGTTCTTTAAAAGACTTTTAAATTAATCTTTAGATTATGTAGTATAATGAGTAGATTGTGGCTTTCCTAGAAAATACATCCTTATTCAAATCCTGGGAACCTGTGAATGGGACTCTGTGAAAAGTGTTGCTCAGTTATGTCCAACTCTTTTGCCACCCCATGGGCTGTAGTCTGCCAGGCTCCTCTATCCATGAAATTCTCCAGGCAAGAATACTGAGGTGGGTAGCCATTTCCTTCTCCAGGGGATCTTCCTGACCCAGGGATTGAACCCATGTCTTCTACACTGCAGGCAGATTCTTTACTGTCAGAGCCACCAAGGAAGCCCATTCATGAAATGGGTCCTTGCAAATCTAATTATCTTCAGATGAGGTCATCCCAGATTATACAGGTGGACCCCAAATCCCATGATAAGCGTTCTCATAAGAGACCAAATAGGAGAAGGTCCTGTGAGATTGGAGTGGCAGAGCTTGGAGCGATGAGGTTGAAAGCCAAAGAAGACAAGGAATGTTGACAGCACCTGGAAGCTGAAGACACATGAAGAGTTCTCCCCAGAACCTTCAGAGGGAGGCTGGCCTTGCCAACACCTTGAATTCAGACTTCTGGCCCCTAGAAATGTGGGAGACTAAATTTCCGTGGTTTTAAGCTAGCAGATTTGTGGTCATTTGTTGTCACAGCCACAGGAAACGTACATAAAGGGTTAACCAAGATTCACTGAGTAGCAATGATGTGTTGTTAGTTGTGATACAATCCATTGAAAACTGTCTCTCCTGCAAGAAACTTATACAAGACTAGTGAGTCAATGGGATGGACCATTACAGCACGATGTGAAAAGGTTTATCACAAAGGTAGAAAGATACACATGGGAACATGAAAAGAACACTGCCATTTTTCTGAAAAATGCCGAATTTAGGTCAGTGGCAAGCAATGCTTGATTTTGGGGTGATTTGGGAGAATGGCACTGAAACATGTATACTATCAGGTAAGAAACGAATCGCCAGTCTATGTTCGATACAGGATACAGGATGCTTGGGGCTGGTGCACAGGGATGATCCAGAGAGATGATATGGGGTGGGAGGTGGAAGGGGGGTTCAGGATTGGGAACTCATGTATACCTGTGGCTGATTCATGTCAATGTATGGCAAAACCAATACAGTATTGTAAAGCAAAATAAAGTAAAAGTAAAAATTAAAAAAAATTAATAAAATGAAAGTACTTTTTAAGCTATTCATAATATATGTTTAATAATATGAAAAATGTTTATGTTATTACATAAATAATCTACAGCTTTGAATTTGATGAACTTATAAACTGGGGTATATATCCCATATGAAGGGGATATTTCAATTTGCTCTATAAATACTAGGAGAACTAAAGTGTAACATCCAGTGTGCTGTGAATCTGCCTGGGCATTTTAACACCTTTTTGAACTCAGGTTGTCAGATTTTGTTTTTTTCATTTATTTTTTTCAAATATATCTCTAACTTTACAATGGAATTCACTGAATAGATACCTGTCTTTGTAGTATTTATCACCATATAAAAATGGATAGAGTATTTTTAAAGCTTTATTGAGGCATAATTTACACACTGTAAAATTCATGTATTTTAAGCATACAGTTATAATCTTTTAAATAAATTTGTTGAGTTGTGCAGACATTACTACAGTCTAGTTTTAGGACATTCCCGCCTCCCCAGAAAGATCTCTTGTGTTTATTTGCAGTCAGTCCAGTTCCAGCCCCAGGCAACTACTCATCTGCTTTCTGTCTTTGTGAGTTTACCTTTTCTAGACATTTACATTAATATAATAATAAATTCGGGGAAGGCAATGGCACCCCACCCCAGTACTCTTGCCTGGAAAATCCAATGGACGGAGGAGCCTGGTGGGCTGCAGTCCATGGGGTCGCTAACAGTTGGACAGACTGAGCGACTTCACTTTCACTTTTCTCTTTCATGCACTGGAGAAGGAAATGGCAACCCACTCCAGTATTCTTGCCTGGAGAATCCCAGGGATGGGGGAGCCTGGTGGGCTGCCGTCTATGGGGTCACACAGAGTCGGACACGACTGAAGTGACTTAGCAGCAGCAATNCAGTTGGACAGACTGAGCGACTTCACTTTCACTTTTCTCTTTCATGCACTGGAGAAGGAAATGGCAACCCACTCCAGTATTCTTGCCTGGAGAATCCCAGGGATGGGGGAGCCTGGTGGGCTGCTGTCTATGGGGTCACACAGAGTCGGACACGACTGAAGTGACTTAGCAGCAGCAATAATAAATTAAATTTTCCTTTGTATCAGATGTCTTTAGCATAGATAATATTTTTGAGGTTTTTCCATTTTATAGCATATTTCATTATTTCATTAGTTCTTATTGTTGAATAGTATTCAGTTGCATTTTGCTTATAAACATCTTGTTTATCCATTCACCAAGCAGTGACTATTTGGATGACTTCCTTTTGGGTCATTATGAATAGTACTGCTATATACATTTGCATACAAATATTTATGTGGACATATGTTTTTTTTTATTTATTTATTTATTTATTTATTTATTTTGGAGCAGTAGATAAATATCTAGAAAGGAAATGACTGGGTTATATAGTAATTTCATGTTTTCATTTTTGCAAAAGTGTTTTACAAACTGACTGTGCAGTTTACATTTCTCACTAGTAATGTAAGAAGATTTCAGTTACTCTACGTCTTCAGTGATACTTGTATTGTCTGTCTTTTTGATTGTGGCCATCCCAGTGGCTGTGAAGTGGTATCTCATTTTGACTAATGACTAATGATGTTGACTGTCCCTTTAAGGCTGTTCAGGTGAACTTTGGCTCTTAACCTCCGTCATTGGTCTTTAAGACTCAGTTTTGTGTTTTTTTTAAACCAAGAATGCCATAGAACACACAATAGGAAAAGGTATAAGAGAAATTGAGGAGAAAAAATGAAATAAGAGAGATGGTGAGAGAAGTGATAATAGATATATGGTTATGGAAAAGAAGAAGAGAAGGAAAAGTATATTAAAAATAACAAAAAAATTGTTGTTTGGAAAGCCAAGTCATATTATAATGGTATCAGTGAAGATAAAAAACATATGAGCGCATTAGAACCACTGGTAACAGTTTGAACATTCTCTGTCTAGGGTAATGACAGTGTCATTAATTTAGATCAAAATGTGCTCAGAAACTAAGAGTACTTTTGAGTTATTATCCATTACACTTGTCTATTTTGCAAAAAGAGCATTCTCATTTATTCATGGCTTCTTTCCTTGATGTATTAAGGCCTTCTTCTGTTACAACTTTCCCTTTAGTGAACCTGTCACTTTTGAACAGTGTTAGGCCTTCTATGGTCATTGGTGACCATCTGAGCTTCGTAGTGTCGGGCCTGAATAATCTCGAATTTCATGTCCTTTCTTTCCACTAACACAAATGCATCTGGGCAGCCCAATTACTCTTGCTTTTTACTCTGCCCCTGCTGCCTTCATCAAAGACCCAAGTACGTGATTTGGCAGGCATGGGGTTTATTTTTACTTTTAGGATGAAGAGGTGTTAACACATAACACAAACTCCCCTGTGAATACAAACACTTTATTGATTGACAATAGTTTCTTCAGTTTTAGCTTCAAGTGATGGCCAGTTCAAAAGTAATGGTGAATGAGAAATCCAAAACTTAGCATTTTCATTTTAGCCAACTCTTTAATCCTGGTCTCAAAGTGTAATATAAAAATTTTTCCCAAATGTAGTTGAATAAAATGTATATTCGCATTTGAAAGACTTCCTTAAAAAACTCAAAGAATAGCAGGAAAGCACACATATTCTTCAGTGATTAATTTTGTCACGAAATTAGCAGTACTTGATCTTCACAGTTCATTATATATGGTTTTAATAGGGCAGAGCTTACATATATAAATGAATGGCATATATTTTCAAATAAATGATCTTGGCTATAAACCTGTTTCATCTATTTTCCAATTCCTCTGTCTTATTTTAAACTTTCCATCAGTGCCACTTTATAAACCAAATTTAAAAACTTATCATCTCATTATTGTCACACTTCTTATGTAAATGTGAAAGCAATATTCCTTAAGTAATTGAGATTATAAATAAATTGAGATTCTTATCTCATGTATTGCCTGGCGCTTGGTTCAGCCAGTTTGGAGATATGAACACAGGTTGTCCTTCCATCTCATCTCATAAGAAGAGCAATATAATTCAGATGACATATGTACTGATTCTAGCAGTTACTTGCTGAGTCTATTACTGTCTTTAGAATTTGGTCCCAGGACCTTTTTATCCCAATTACTAGAAAATTCTCTAAGAAGCTATAAGATGAGTCACTATGCATTGTGATGATAGACACATTATTGTCTTTATGAGAGGGATTGGTTTCAAAAGACATGCATTCATTCTATCTGTTTTATCTGTTAAGTTATTTTTAGATTATCAAGCAGGGCCAGCCTTGATATATGTGAGTGGCTATTGGGAGATGCAGTCTTGTTCAGTTAAAGTGAAAGTGAAGTCGCTCAGTCATGTCCTACTCTTTGCGACCTAATAGACTGTAGCCCACCAGGCTCCTCTGTCCATGGGATTCTCCAGGCAAGAATA
>SJYX01015261.1:609976-641196 GCA_006410675.1 Oreotragus oreotragus | reverse complement strand
CGCCATCTGCAGTGATTTTGGAGCCCCCAAAAATAAAGTCTGACACTGTTTCCACTGTTTCCCCATCTATTTCCCATGAAGTGATGGGACTGGATGCCATGATCTTCATTTTCTGAATGTTGAGCTTTAAGCCAACTTTTTCGCATTCCTCTTTCACTTTCATCAAGAGGCTTTTTAGTTCCTCTTCACTTTCTGCCATAAGGGTGGTGTCATCTGCATATCTGAGGTTATTGATATTTCTCCCAGTAATCTTGATTCCAGCTTGTGTTTCCTCCAGTCCAGTGTTTCTCATGATGTACTCTGCATATAAGCATAGTCAATAAAGCAGACATAGATGTTTTTCTGGAACTCTCTTGCTTTTTTGATGATCCAGCAGATGTTGGCAATTTGACCTGGTTCCTCTGCCTTTTCTAAAACCAGCTTGAACATCTGGAAATTCATGGTTCATGTATTGCTGAAGCCTGGCTTGGAGAATTTTAAGCATCACTTTACTAGCATGTGAGATGAGTGCAATTTTGTGTTAGTTTGAAATTCTTTAGCATTGCCTTTCTTTGGGATTGGAATGAAAACTGACCTTTTCCCAGTCCTGTGGCCACTGCTGAGTTTTTCAAATTTGCTGGCATACTGAGTGCAGCACTTTCACAGCATCATCTTTCAGGATTTGAAATAGCTCAACTGGAATTCCATCACCTCCATTAGCTTTGTTCGTAGTGATGCTTCCTAAGGCCCACTTGACTTCGCATTCCAGGATATCTGGCTCTAGGTGAGTGATCACACCATCGTGATTATCTGGGTCGTGACAATCTTTTTTGTACAGTTCTTCTGTGTATTCTTGCCACCTCTTCTTAATATCTTCTGCTTCTGTTAGTCCATACTGTTTCTGTCCTTTATCGAGCCCATCTTTGAATGAAATGTTCCCTTGGTATGTCTAATTTTCTTGAAGAGATCTCTTTCCCATTCTGTTGTTTCCCTCTGTTTCTTTGCACTGATCACTGAGGAAGGTTTTTTATATCTCTCCTTGCTATTCTTTGGAACTCTGCATTCAGATAGGTATATCTTTTCTTTTCTCCTTTGCCTATCACTTCTCTTCTTTTCTCAGCTATTTGTAAGGCCTCCTTAGACAACCGTTTTGCCTTTTTGTATTTCTTTTCCTTGGGTATGGTTTTGATTACCGCTTCATGTACAGTGTCACGAACCTCCGTCCATAGTCACTCTTCCTATCAGATCTAATCCCCTGAATCTATTTGTCACTTCTACGGTAAGGGGTATGATTTAGTCATCCTAAAGGGCCTAGTGGTTTTCCCTACTTTCTTCAGTTTAAGTCTGTGTTTTGCAAAAAGGAGTTAATGATCTGAGCCACTATCAGCTCTCGGTTTTGCTTTTACTGACTGTTTATAGCTTCATCTTTGACTGCAAAGAATATAATCAATCTGATTTCGGTATTGGCCATCTCATGATGTCCATGTGTAGAGTCATCGCTTGTTTTGTTGGAAGAGGGTGTTTGCTATGACCAGTGGACTCTCTTGGCAAAACTCTGTTATCTATGATAACACAAATTATCTTAAATTCCTTTGGAATAATACCCTCTTTGAAGTAACTGGTTCTTACCACAAGAGGTCAGCATTTGCATGGAAATATCTCCTCTAAAAAAGGAAGAGACAGAAGAGAGATTTTTGTATTTAGATGTATTTCTATCTGAAGTGCATTCTGGTACTGACCTTTAACTTCTTTAGTCAATGCAAATTGTAAGTCAGTTATTACTACAGAAAAAATGGTATGTATGTACATTGTATGCTGTGTTAGAACGCTTCCTTTTCCTTAATTTTGAGCAACTTGACAGCTCCATCCAGGCTGCAGGAGTCGGGAAGACTCAGCTGGACTTTGTTGATGTTTTTTCTCTTAAGGAGTTCCTCTAATAGCTGTGTATGTCAATTTCAAAAAGAAATGAAAAAGACCTACATCAAGGGGAATTACGAAGTCATGACTGTTTCGTGAGGTTTTGTGACCTTCACTGCTGCATGTGCTATTTTCATTCGTAACTCTTGGAGGAAAATGAAGCACTTTGCCCTTGGGGCAAGGCTGGCTCTGGCTAGACTTTCCACTGCAGTCTTTCTTTGCCCAGCTCTGGCTTCCTCCTCCCACTCTGTAAATGGAAAGTAGGGAAGCGTTTCCTGTTTTGAAGTCAGCACCAGACCCACACTAAATCCGCAGCAGTCGATGGCAGTGAAGCATAGACTGGGAGTCGAAGGTAGTATTTGTATTCAAATGTGTCCCACAGTGATTAACACGCTGCCTTTTACTTGAGTATCTGCCTTAATGAAAACAGAAATCTGATCAGTCCAGTCCTTCAGCGGCTACAAATAGCTTTCAAGACCTCATCGGAGTAAGCGCTACGTTCAAAACTATTCATAGTATGTCCATGCCCAACCCGTCAGCTTCATATATTCATATATTCATATTTGGGCTTCCCTGATGGCTCCGTGGTCAGAATCTGCCTGCCAACCCAGGAGATGCAGGTTCAATCCTGGGTCAGGAAGATTCCCTGGAGGAAGAAATGGCTACCCACTCCTGTATTTCTTGCCTAGAGAATCCCATGGACAGAGGAACCTGGTGGGCTACAGTCCATGGGGTCGCAAAGAGTCAGACATGACTGAGCACACACATATTCATGTTCATGATAAGTTACCATATGCTAAGCATACATTGGTTTCTTTGGCCATCTTTTTTTTATGNTTTCTTGCCTAGAGAATCCCATGGACAGAGGAACCTGGTGGGCTACAGTCCATGGGGTCGCAAAGAGTCAGACATGACTGAGCACACACATATTCATGTTCATGATAAGTTACCATATGCTAAGCATACATTGGTTTCTTTGGCCATCTTTTTTTTATGCTTTATGTACATGAGCTCATTGATTCCTTATTTTTTAAGAAATTACACAAATGAGAAAACCAAGACTCAGAGAATTTCAAGAATTCTTTACACGAGTAGAGTTTGAATTTGAGTGTATTTGACTCCAGAATCATAATTATACGTTGTATTTCTTTTGTTTTGCCTTCTACACATACTTTGCAGCCAGACTAAGCTACTCTCAGTTCCTTTTGGGTCTAATAACTTTCGCATACATTTTTGCCTCTTCCGGAATGCCTTTCTCTCCTGCTCTAACTGATCTGATCCTTCTTGTTTAAGATTCAGTGATTAGTCATCACTACTGTGGCTGACCCTTCCTGATGTGTTCGACTGTATTCATGGCCCCCACTCTGAGTCACAGAGTAGTTTTTCTCAACGTGTATGTGTGAGAGGATTTGGGAGGTGACTGCTAATGAATGTCATGCTGCAAGAACCCTTGCTCTGGTCCTGCAGAAAAGAATGTGTGGAAATCCATTTTTAGCCTGAACCCCAACAATGAAGTGGGTTCAAAATAGGGAATAAAATAAGTCCATCTCCTTTGACACCGGGATATAATCACTAGGAGAGTACTGACTGAGCAGTAACTGAAGTCTCAAGAGGGAGTGCCCCACATGGAGCTGCAGGACTAAGAGAATAGAAAAATATTACCCGGGTGAACAAATAAAATGGGCGGCTGTATTGAAGGTTAGATCTGAAATGAACTCTGAGTCTTTGCAAATATAGGAACCAAAAAGGCTTTCAAAGTGAAGGAAAACAACCCCCACCTAAACTACAGGAAGGACTTGGGTGCTCAGAGTGGGCAAACCAGGAGAAGCAATGCCCCTTTCTTAAAATCCTTTCCATCAGGTAGCTTACTGCTATTATGAGCATGCTATGTGGAAACCTCAAGGGATTGTATCTCCAACGTTCCTTTTCATTTCTTTCTCAAAAACAGGGAGCTAGACTTTCATATACATTTGTAATATGAGCACTGCCTTTCCTATTTTGCAGTGGCTTCTTCCTTTTTTTTTTTTATTACTGCATCTTGATCAGTATTCTAGCTGATGAGACTATGGAAATGTCCAGGCAAATTATGATTCCATTTTCTTAAAAGGAAGGAATTCTTTAAAGACATGACCTTGTTAGTTTTGCATTTCAAGTAATTTCTTTCTTTCACTCAATTTGAAAATATTATGAGACAGGGAAGGGAATTTGTATTTACTGGGGATATTCTAAGTGTTAGACAAGTCTGTCACATGCATTATCTCAATTCCCAGCACAGTGACTGTGATGTGTTGGTTTTATGCCCATTTCACAGAGGGGGAGGTAGGAACCAGCAAAGACTGAATAAACTGGTGGTTAAGTGGGGAAGCTGAGATGTGAATAGCATCGAGCCTGATTCTGCTACAAGATTTCCCAAATTTAAATGAATAAACCCCTTTTTTTAAAAAAAGGATAACATTTCCACAGGCCCCTTTTGATGATTAAAATTATTTTATGTCTCTTAAGTGAACAAACATAAAACTAAATATAAACATCTCATGTATATGACGTTTCTGTAACTACAGGACTAAAAGCAAATATATGAATTAAATAGCAGCAAAACTTCCAAATGACATTAATAAGAGACAACTGAGATCAGAGTAATAATAACTATAAACTTATTGAGAGCTTACATGTGCACCTTTCTAAGTTATTTACACATTGTCTTATTTGATCCTCAAAGTTTTGTGTACTTTTACAGATGAGGAATCTGGCACAGACTTACTGAAAGTTATTGTTACTCTAATCTCAGCACCAACCAGTCCATTCTGAAGGAGATCAGCCCTGGGTTTTCTTTGGAAGGAATGATGCTACAGCTGAAACTCCAGTACTTCAGCCACCTCATGCGAAGAGTCGACTCATTGGAAAAGACTCTGTTGCTGGGAGGGATTGGGGGCAGGAGGAGAAGGGGACGACAGAGGATGAGATGGCTGGATGGCATCACTGACTCAATGGACATGAGTCTGAGTGAACTCCGGGAGTTGGTGATGGACAAGGAGGCCTGGTGTGCTGCGATTCATGGGGTCGCAAAGAGTCAGACACGACTGAGCGACTGAACTGAACTGACTGAATCTCAGCAGTCACTCAGACACCCCTTTGTTTCACTAATGTTTGCTTGCTACTTACCCTACAATGTTTTTGATGGGTTTTAAGACTTCCCCGGTAGCTCAGACGGTAAAGCGTCTGTCTACAATGCGGGAGACCCGAGTTCGATCCCTGGGTCGGGAAGATCCCCTGGAGAAGGAAATAGCAATCCATTCCAGTATTCATGCCTGGAAAATCCCATGGACCGAGGAGCCTGGTGGGCTATACAGTCCATGGGGTCATAAAGAGTCAGATATGACTGAGCAACCTCACTTCACTTCAACCCTACAATGCACAGCAGAAGGCATTCCTGCAAAAATGGATAAAAGGTTTACCTGCTTCCAAGCAGATGGTTAGCCATTCATCAAAAATATCCATTTTTTTCTTTGGGCAGACAGCTGCATACACTATATTTCTTCCACCCTTGCAAGCAAGCATACAATGCAGTGAAGTTCTAGCCAATGGTTAGTGAGAAGTCTTGTCTATCACTTTCAAGCTAGAGTTTTAAGAAGCAGGGGTTTTAAGGGCCCTCTTCATACTTGTTCCCCTTTCAGTGTCTTAATGCAGAAGAGGGCCCTAGGAAATGACACAGCCACATGTTTGCAGCCTGGGTTCCTAAACTGCCTTGTGGAAGGGAGCTGCCAAACAATATCTCCTTTATGCTAAATTATGGGAAAGAAACGTTTATGGTCCTTGAGCCATTATATATTTTTTGAGGGGCTGTTTATGATAGCAGCTAGTGTTATCCAAATTAATATAACTCTAACCATGATGGAATGCATGGAAGGGGTAGATAGTTGCAATCAAATATGTTGCCTAGTTGGATTCAAACCTTTAGGAGGGAGAGGATGGGGAAGAAGCTAGAAAAATGGGGTCCTTTTTAAAAAATATATTTTTAATTTATTTGGCTGCACTGGGTCTTCATTGCAGCCCATGGAATATTTAATTGCAGCATAAAAATGCTTAGTTGTGGCAGGTGGGATACAGTTCTCTGACCAGGGATTGAACCTGGGGCCCCTGCACTGGGAGCTCAGAGTCCCAGCCACTGGACCACCGGAGAAGTTCCCCATGGGATCCTTTTATATCTTGTTTTTCTACTGAGGCTAGACCCTGCCCAGATCCTCCTGATCTCCCTATTGTGTTTCTCCCTGGGGAGTGTTTCCCACCCCTCCTCTCTCCTCCATCCTTTTGTTTGTTATCAGAGCTTCCAGGCAGTCTCCTTGGCTCAGTCATGAATGGCATCTACTAGCAGTGTGCTGGCCCCTTTTTATATCTGGGTCATGCTTTGTGTGTCTTTGTGCATTAGTGTGATAAAGAGCTCTTCCTGACCCTTTGGCTCCTTTCCCGAATGATCCATCGGCAGTTTGTACAGTGAAAGATTGGTCTTCCAGCAGTCCATAAATAATCTGACTTACTCATCAAAAGAATTTCATAATATGCAAGGCACTTAACTGGTTTCATTGAAAACAAGGTTTATTGTATTTGGGGAAGATGCTGTAAAATTCCAGGTTAACTATACATCTGTTTCTTGAGACAATATGCCTTCCTGTCAATCAGCACTTTCTAGAATGAAAGGCCTATGCCTCCGCTAAATGGCAAAGCCAGCGGGTAGTTCCTGTAGTATTTGATCACCAACTTCCAACCTAAACTATGGGTTTGACAGTACAATCACCCATTTAGCAAACCTGTAAATGCTCTGAGACTGTTCTATCCACAGTGGGCACGAATGAAGATTGGCTTTGAGGGTGCTGCTCTGATTCTGGGCAGCACAGGAAGGCCTGGCTTGGGTCAGTCCCAGCACAGTCCTGCTCCAGGCTCTGTCTGGAGGCCTCCCTAATGGGAGGCATGGGTGCTGTCCAGTTCTCTTCCCCCTTCAGGGCACTGCCAACCTGCAACCTTGGCTTGGAAGGCTCAGTAACACAACTAAAAACAAATCGTAGGCACATTTTTTACCTGCAGATGCCAACTGTCCTGGATCAACCGTTCTTATCCAATAAACAAGCCTGAATCTCGGAGAAAAATAAGCACTTCAGAAACTTTTGAAAATTTCTCTCTTTCTTTCTGTCTCTCTTTTAAACTCCCCAAACCTGAAACCAAAAGAAGGCAATACTTCTTAAGTTGCTATGGGTAGATTCAAGGGTCTACATTGATCATTTTTGCTATCAGGACTTCATTTTACATTTTAAAATACTATGGGAACTCTGAAAAAAAAAAATGACTCTTTTGGCAGGTTTTCAGGAAATAAATGCTTACCGTGTGAGATCTGAGAAAAAAGATGGAAAATTAGACACTCAATACTTTGAAACATCCAGTTAACTTCTAAGTCCCTGGAAAAATCAACACAAGGCAGACTTCTTGCAGATTCTTAATTTTTCCATTCTCCTAGAAATGCCAGTCGCTCAGCTGCTGGAACACAATTTGTGAACGAGGATTGGCCCAAACCAAGTTGTTTTTTT
The DNA here is from genome assembly GCA_006410675.1 of Oreotragus oreotragus. Taxonomy (NCBI): domain Eukaryota; kingdom Metazoa; phylum Chordata; class Mammalia; order Artiodactyla; family Bovidae; genus Oreotragus; species Oreotragus oreotragus. Next base: position 633,724 of record SJYX01015261.1, on the reverse strand, counting down.
TTTTTTTTTTTTTTTTTTTCATTTTTCTATAGCAGTGGCATTCAAACCAGTAATAACATCCACAGCATCAAGCATGCCCTCTAAAACTGGACAGAGTAGGAATTGGCACACAGATATTTTTCTGACTTGCTCTGTAGAGGGTGTCATGTTCTAGCAGTCAGTAGAATAGTAGTGACCACCCACTGGGCGAAGACTTTATGGGATAATCTATGTATTCTCTAGCCCAGCACGACTCCCTGGTTTGGCAGGACAGGGCACCAAGGAAAAGCACAGATGTTACTGTTAAAGAGTCTCATTCGTTTCACATCTCTGCCCCTCTACCACAGTGGGAAAGTTAACCGGCCACCTACTATCCATTACCAGCACAGTGCAAAGATCACATGATTTTGGCACTGACTGGAGTGGGCCATGTTATAGTTCCACTCAGAGGGGCCTTATAAAGGCTCGTTTTATAAAGAAGGAAAAGCAGTCTGAGATACAGGTTGATACAAATTCTTGGACAAGGGTGAATGGCTCATCTGCTTGGTCAGGCCCCAGAAGGAACCACATCGGAAGGAGTAGGGTTGCTCCAACATAGTGAAAGCCTGGAGGAGTTGAACCCAGAGGGCTTGATAAGGAAATCTGGGGAAGAGGCATGAGGCTGAACTTATGGTTGTGGGCACAGAGTGTGTGTATCTTCGTATCTCACACTAATGTCCGCTAGAGAACCCCCACTTGAGAGGTAGCTTTCAGCCACAGGTAGATAAGATGTCTCATCTTGTGGATGTAGATATACAGTGAACCCTGGGGAGACCAGACCCTCCACTTGGTGGCCAAATGATTTCAATTTCAATCTGTCTTTCACTTCAGTCGCTCAGTCGTGTCCGACTCTTTGCGACCCCATGGACTGCAGCATGCCAGGCCTCCCTGTTCATTGCCAACTCCCAGAGTTTACTCAAATTCATGTCCATTGAGTCGGTGATGCCATCCAACCATCTCATTCTCTGTCGTCCCTTCTCCTCCTGCCTTCAATCTTTCTCAACATCAGGGTATTTTTCAGTGAGTCAGTTCTTCGCATCAGGTGGCCAAAGTTTGGAGTTTGGAGTTTCAGGTTCAACATCAGTCCTTCTAATGAATATTCAAGACTGATTTCCTTTAGGATGGATTGGTTTGATCTCCTTGCAGTCCAAGGGACTCTCAAGAGTCTTCTCTAACACCACAGTTCAAAAGCATCACTTCTTTGATGCTCAGCTTTCTTTATAGTCCAACTCTCACATCTGTACATGACTACTGGAAAAACCATAGCTTTGACTAAATGGACCTTTGTTGGCAAAGTAATGTCTCTGCTTTTTAATATGCTGTCTAGGTTGGTCATAACTTTTCTTCCAAGGAGCAAGCATCTTTTAATTTCTTGGCTTCAGTCACCATCTGCAGTGATTTTGGAGCCCCCCAAAATAAAGTCTGTCATTGTTTCCACTGTTTCCCCATCTATTTGCCATGAAGTGGTGGGACCAGATGCCATGATCTTAGTTTTCTGAATGTTGAGTTTTAAGTCAGCTTTTTCACTCTCCTCTTTCACTTTCATCAAGAGGCTTCTTTAGTTCTTCTTCACTTTCTGACATAAGGGTGGTGTCATTTGCATATCTGAGGTTATTAATATTTCTCCCAGCAATTTTGATTCCAGCTTGTGCTTCATCCAGCTCAGTGTTTCTCTTGATGTACTCTGCATACAAGTTAAATAAGCAGGGTGACAATGTACAGCCTTGACGTACTCCTTTCCCTGTTTGGAACCACTCTGTTGTTCCATGTCCAGTTCTAACAGTTGCTTCCTGACCTCCATACAGATTTCTCAAGAGGCAGGTCAGGTGGTCTGGTATTCCTATCTCTTTAAGAATTTTCCAGTTTGTTGTGGTCCACACAGTCAAAGCCTTTGGCATAGTCAATAAAGCAGAAATAGATGTTTTTCTGGAACTCTCTTGCTTTCTCAGTGATCCAATGGATGTTGGCAATTTGATCTCTGGTTCCTCTGCCTTTTCTAAATCCAGCTTGAACATCTGGGAGTTCACGGTTCACATACTGTTGAGGCCTGGCTTGGAGAATTTTGAGCATTACTTTACTAGCATGTGAGATGAGTGCAATTGTGTGGTAGTTTGAGCATTCTTTGGCATTGCCTTTCTTTGGGATTGGAATGAAAACCAACCTTTCCCAGTCCTGTGGCCACTGCTGAGTTTTTCAAATTTGCTGGCATATTGAGTGCAGCACTTTCACAGCATCATCTTTCAGGATTTAAAATAGCTCAACTGGAATTCCATCATCTCCGCTAGCTTTGTTCATAGTGATGCTTCCTAAGGCCCACTTGACTTCACATTCTAGAATGTCTGGCTCTAGGTGAGTGATCACACCATCGTGGTTATCTGGGTCGTGAAGATCTTTTTTTGTATAGTTCTTCTGTATATTCTTGCCACCTTTCGTAATATCTTCTGCTTCTGTCAGGTCCATACCATTTCTGTCCTTCATTGTGCCTGTCACAAGGACATCACTCTGTCCTTACCAGAATTGATTCCTACCTTACCCACATGTCTCTATTAATACTATCAACCAAGGGCCTACAGAATCCTGATCTATTAAAAATGGCAGCTTGCACAACATTGTGGCCATGGGCACATGACCACGAGATCCACTAGCCTCCTAGATATCCGATCAGTCAGAAGTAGCTAGTCTGATGGGATGGTGGAAGGACTATTGAAGGCTCAGCTAGGGTTCTAGCCTTGGGCCAATAACCTGTAAGGTGACAGCGCTATCCTTCAGGGTGACGTTATATGCACTAACTCAGTGGCTGTAGTGCTGTTTCCGAAAACTGGAATTCACAGGGACAAGAACCAAAAAGTAGAAATTGGTGTGGATCCTCTCAGGATCGCTGCTTATCAAGCTTGCACCTATAGATTCCACCACTTTAAAGGTTCTGGTTTCCACAAGGGGAACACCAGGCAGCAATTCAACTTGAAGCTGTGACCACATGAGGTCCTTTGAGGCTCCTCATGTCAGTGGAAGAACTGGCAAAGAAAAGAATTATTCCCTTGGTGGACAAAATTGACCCTAATTACCACGAGGAGTAGGATTGCTCTTACACAGTGGAAGTATGGAGGAGTTGACTGGAACCCAGAGGGCTTGCATGGGCATCTCTTGGTTCTTTCTTGCCAGGGGTAACAGTAAGTGGGCAGCTTCAAGCTATGGCTTGATGAGGCCAAAGCAGCTAAGGACTCAGGGCTGAGGTTCTGGTCAGTCCATCAGGCTGGTAGCCTCCAGTGGCCAAGGGTGAGTGACGTCTAGAATGGGTGATGGGGGAGGTAGATGAGGCCTTTATCTTGGGATCTGCTTTCCAGGCAACTCAAGAAAGATTCCCAGGGCTTCCCTGGTGGCTCAGTGGTAAGGAATCTGCGTGCCAATTCAGGAGATGCAGGTTCAATCTTCAGTCCAGGAAGATCCCAACTAAGTGTGTGTGCCACAACCATTGAACCTGTGCCCTAGAGACTGGGACCCACAACTGCTGAGCCCATGTGCTGCATCTCCTGAAGCCTGTGAGCCCTAGAGCCTGCGCTCCGCAACAATGAGAAGCCTGTACCCTGCAACTAGAGAGTAGCCCCCTGCTCACCATGCTAGAGAAAAGTGACAGTGACAAAGACCCAGCACAGCCAAAAAAAAAATAAGTAAAATTATATTTACAAATGAGTTATAGAAAAATATAGAGAGGACCCATGAGTGTTTCAAAAGGAAAAAGATTCCCAGCATCTAGTACAGTATCTAGAACGTAGTAAGTTGGCCACAGAGGTTGACCATATGAATCTTTGATGATTGTCTGAATGAATAACTGTGCCCTGAGCTCTGCAGTAAAGGAACTCAAGTTAATTCACATCTGAGAGTGCTGGGGTCTCTCAGGGAAGGTCTGTACCTTAACATGTGGCACTCCCAGCCTCTGTGCAGCGTGGTTCACCCACTGTTCCTCCCCTAGAATCAGGGTCTTGTGGTGAAGGCTCACACACAGCTTTGGAAGTGCACCAAACCCCCTCTGCGCCTGCCTCCCCAAGCCCGTGTGTCACCAGCAGGAACTCATTATTCACTCAGAGTCAGAGTGACAAGAGAGAAACACAATCCTTCAGGCTTAACCATTTTCTTTCCCCCAAAATAAAAAAGCCAAGTGACACATGGCTGCAATTTGGATGCTACGTCACTTTCGTACTTTGTTGCTCCACACGTAAGCCAGCTGAATGTTTTTGAAAGGGACCAAATGAATTTAGTTTTTAAATGATCCCATGTACCTTATCCCAAAAAATGACCCAAATAAACAGCAAGCATGATATAGTTACAACATTGACAGTGGTCTCAGGCTCAGCTCCATGAAAATTACTTTCCCTCCACCCCTTCCTTTCTCTCTCCTGGGATCAGTTGGTGGCACATAAATTCTCCAACAAATGGGCTGTCTTCTTGAGACATAATCTTAGGCCTGGAAGGACTTGGAGATGTTTTTGCCTAGTGCGTGCGTGCTACATGGCTTCAGTCGTGTCTGCGACCCTGTGGTCTGTAGCCCACCAGGCTCTTCTGACCATGGGATTCTCCAAGCTAGAATACCAGAGTGGTTTGCCATGCCCTCCTCTGGAGGGTCTTCCTGACCCAGGGCTCAAACCCACATCTCTTGTGTTTCCTGCATTGGCAGGCAGGTTGGTTGCCACTAGCGCCGCCTGGGAAGCCCAACGCCCAAAGCAGAGGCTTTGCAGCCAGTGTCGGAAATCTTATTCGTCTTTCACTCTGTTCCCAGCTTCTTTACTATCTCTTAGTTTTGACATTTTGACAACCTGGCTCACTGATTCTCAACTCTTATATCTCTCACCCATTCTCGTTGGCTAGAATTTTGGTGGCATGCTTGAAGAGACTGAAATACTGAGAAGGACAGTAAACAGGTAAGCAACAAATGACCTCGAAGTCACAGCTAGGGTTTAGCACTTTCTCCAGGTAATGTGAAAGCATCCACGGTTACTGCCTCACTCACCTGGCGGCTTTTCACGCCCTGTTGTTGTCGAAGAAGACCTCTTCGTTGTCCTGGCCTTTGGTCTACATGATTAAACTGGCATAAAATTTGCTCTTGGCACTAGCCTGATAAAAATATGTGCTTTATCCCCTTATCCCCAGGTTCCTCCCCGTAACTAACACCCCCCCCAAATAAATAAATAAATAAATAAAGTTATATTAAAAATGAGTTACAGAAAAATATATAGAGAATCCCGTGAGTATTAACAAAAGATTCCTAGTACCTAGTATGAGATCTAGAACATAGTAAGGAAGCCATAGAGATTGACCATGTGAATCTTTGGTGAATGAATGAATGAATAATTGCCTGTGCAGTGAAAGTGAAAGTGAAGTCACTCAGTTGTGCCCGACTCTTTGTGATCCCTTGGATAGTAGCCTGCCCCAAGCTCCTCCGTCCATGGGATTTTCAAGGCAAGAGTACTGGAGTGGGTTGCCATTTCCTTCTCCAGGGAATTTTCCCAACCCAGGGATCGAACCCAGGTCTCTCACATTGTAGACAGACGTTTTACCATCTGAGCCACCTGTGCAGTAAAGGTGCTCAATTTAATTCACTTTTGAGAAGTGCTGAGGACTCTCATGGAACATCTGTGGGTTAACATGCAGCACGTGGCCTTTGGAGATCACGTTCCTTTGGATAAAGTCTCACCTTCCAGCCTTTCTACCAAGGCTTGTCTCCCTCCCTATCCCTTCCTCTGTCTCTTACAGTAATGGCTTTGGGTTTTTATTATTGAAATTTGGTTATTCTGGTGCATTTAATTCACTTTTGAGAAGTGCTGAGGACTCTCATGGAACATCTGTGGGTTAACATGCAGCACGTGGCCTTTGGAGATCACGTTCCTTTGGATAAAGTCTCACCTTCCAGCCTTTCTACCAAGGCTTGTCTCCCTCCCTATCCCTTCCTCTGTCTCTTACAGTAATGGCTTTGGGTTTTTATTATTGAAATTTGGTTATTCTGGTGCCAACCCCAAAGGGAGAGACTGGATCTTGTCTGCAGGCTGAAATCTGTGTTATGTGAATAACCAGAGACAGGTGTCCCCACTGTGGACCCACAGATCTGTACGCAAGAGAGGGGCACTTCAGGGGGCTGGATGCCCAAAAGGTTCTCGACAGAGGGCTTTCAAGGTGATGTCAGGTGGCACCCTGGAGCGAGGCAGGTGAGACTTCCCTGGCTGGCAAGCTCTGCTTGTCTAGCGTCTGGATGCTCTCTGTGCCTGTTTTATCTTTTGTTGTGCTCTAGCCTTGACCAAAGCCCCTTCTTCAGAGCTTCTAACCTAGAGACTAAAAGGGAGGTAGGTGCTTGGGTGTGGGTGTTGACAGAGCAGTGTCCCCCTCCTGCTGTGATGACAGCAGGGACCTGGGAGACCCCAGGAGAATGTGACGCTTAGGGACAAGTCAGGCTGTGTGGTCTGGGACATTATCCTTCAAGTGCTTGGGGATTGGCTTATTTTCTTAAGGGAGGTGATATTTTCTTATATAATCTTTAACATTAAGTAGAAGGTTTTTTCTCAAAAATAGCAATGGGGCTAGACCACTGTGTACTAAGTGGCTTCAGTCACGTCCAACTCTTTGTGACACTATGGATTGTACCCTGCCAGGCTCCTCTGTCCATGGGATTCTCCAGGCAAGAATACTGGACTGGGTTGTCATTTCCTCCTCCAGGGGGATCTTTCTGACCCAGGGATCGAACCCATGTCTCTTATGTCTCCTGCACTGGCAGGCGGGTTCTTTACCACTAGCACCATGCCTTGTCTGGCTAGCCCAGAAAGGACAGGAATCTGGAGTTCACGCAAATGTTCAGAGAGATCAGCCTTGCCTGCTATTCAGAGATGCCCAGCACCTTCCCGTGGGGATCTCCGGTTGCAGGAACTGCCTGCCCCTGGCAGATCTGCTCCTGGGGAGGCTCATCACCACCTGGTGTTGGGTAACTTGCTGGGTCCTGGTCTCACGAGGTGTGGTTGTTTCAGGGTGTGTGTCATTGAGCTAAATCACAGAGGGAGGAAAACTGTTCCCAAAGTGGGAGGGAAGCAGCAACCCCCAATGCCAGGGCCAGTTGACCCAGTTGCCAGTCCTCACTGCAGACTGTGGAAACACACAGTGCAGGCGATGGAAAACGAAAACAGGAAAAGGCGATTCTGGGCTCTGGGCTTTCCAAACGCTGGAGCTGCAGAGTGGAAAAGTGAGCACAGGCGATCCTGGGCAGATGATTTGCTCATCCCCTCAGACGCGTGTGTGCCGTGGAGCTGGCTGCTCCTAAGGTGCCATTGGGGGCGGGCAGGGGAAGGTGGAGGACTTCAGTGGACTTTAAGGCAGCGCTTTTTCCACTGAAAGAACTCTTTCAAATGGTCTCTGGGATTAAAAAGAAAGAAAAAATGGTAGCAGCTTTCTCTTAGCTGATCTTCCATCTTCCTTTTTCTCTTCCCTTCTATGCATCAATGTATCTATGCATCTATGTTCCTCCCTCCCTCTTCCCTTCTTGCCGTCTATCTAGCATCATGTAACCTTTTTAGTCCTTTTTTTCATCTGAGGAATGCCAAGGTTTGTATGAAGGTACTGGTCATTCTCCTTCATGCCTGTTGATCCAAGCTCCTTGGTATAGTTCACCGTGTACCAAGGTGGTAGGTGTGGGGTTGAAATATGTGACATTCTGATTATTTCTTTGCAGACTGTCGGTTAGGTGGCATCTTATGGGCCTGAAATCCTAACTATTTTATGAAATGGACCCCAAACTATACCTTTCGAGTAAAAACAGCTTGTTTTCAAACAGTATTGTCTGAATGGAGGCATGCGCTTAGTCGCTCAGTTGTGTCTGACTCTTTGTAACCCCATGGATTGTAGCCTGCCAGGCCCCTCTGTCCGTGGAAATTCTCCAGGCAAGAATACCTGAGTGGGTTGCCAGGCCCTCCTCCAGGGGATCTTCCCAACCCAGGGATCAAACACAGATCCCCCACATTGCAGGGAGATTCTTTACCAGCTGAGCCACCAGGGAAGCCCAAGAATACTGGAGTGGGTAGCCTATCCCTTCACCAGGGGATTTTCCTGACCCAGGAATCGAACTGGGGTCTCCTGCATTGCAGGTGGATTCTTTACCAGCTGAGCTACCAGGGAAGCCCCAATGGAGGCATAGCAAATAGTTACTTAGAAACAAATTATTATTACCATCAAAAGCAGGGTAGTGTGTGTCTGCAGCATATATATGCTGAGTAAGCAAGAGAAAAACCATTCATTCTACTATCTATGAATATCATGGTGGATATTTTTGTGGGAATGGTGGCAGGATTACAGATTTAGAAGAACACGTTAGCAAGTCCACTGGAAACTCCTTCTCGCTTTCTGTCTGTGTGAGCAGGATTTCCCACAGCATCGGGCTTCTGTGTGTGCCTTTTCCTCCCAAGTCCGATGCTGGTTCTGTCCATGAGCAGAGGGCCTGGAGGGAAACAGACAAGAGGAGAGAGCTGTTGGCCACTTGTGCGAGTGTCTTATACCAAGGAGGAAGACAGCAGGAGTCAAACCTGGGTCTGTTTGGTTCCAGAGCCTCTTTTCATTTGACACTAACTTATATCAGAGAACTCTGTGAGAGGTCTAGTTACTCTACCATCTAGGGTGGTTTCTCCAATCTGGACCTCTTTGGACATCCATGGTATGGGTGCCAAGTGGACTTTTGCTTCTTTGCTCAGATAACAAAGCGATTGATCTAGTACTTTTGTTTATTTGGCTGTGCCAGGTCTTAACTGCGGTACACGGGACTTTAGTTGCATCACGTGAACCCTTAGTTGCAGCCTGTGGGATCTAGTTCCCCAACAAGGGATTGAACCTGGGCCCCCTGCATTGGGAGTGTGGAGTCTTAGCCACTGGACCACCAGGGAAGTCCCTGGTGCAGAACTTTCATGAAAAGAGCTCAAATCAGGATTCATCCATTATCTCCCTGCTTCTGTGAGAGAGACTTGGTGATTTGAATGATTTCTTGTGGCAAAGAACAGAATACAACATAGAAAGCCCAGACTCTCAGGAAGGTTACTATGGGAGCTAGGTGGTGGTGGGTTCAAATCCCAGTTCTTAGGAAACTATTTAACCTGTCTGATTTTCAGTTAGTTTCCTCGCACAGTGGTTGGAGACAGGACATGCCAAGTTCCAAGGAGTCGTGAGGTCTTATTACAGCTACTCTGCAGTTGTGCTGGTTTGTGTCAGGCCTGGCCTGGCTCCTCTGCTCTCAGGCACAGGAACTGGTTTTAACAATCTTATAATTCCTTGCAGCTTGCAGGCATGATTTAGTGGGTCATGGCAATAAGCGGTGATTAAAGAATACAGCAAACTCTGGCACCAGTGGTTGGAAGACTGGCCAAAGGACAATTCTCCATCCCTGGCCAAGAGGACTAAAGCAAGCTCCTTTGGTTAAGCCTATTTAATGACCTTCTGGATGAGCTGTTGGCGGGAGCTTCCTCACTGGCAGCTGACTCCTGCCCAAGTTGCACGGGTGATCCCTGTTTTACAAACTCAGGGCTCGTAAGTCCTCGGAGGAAGGCTGGAGGCTGGGCCATCACCCTGGCTGTGGCAGGCAGGGCTGAACTGAGATAATTCATTCACAAACTCATTCATTGAAAAATGTGAAAACCAGGAGCTCTGCATCTGGAGAATTTAAGTTGGTTTAAGGCTTAAATCTTAAGCCTGCTTTTCCTTGGACTTTTGGCTACCTGTATGACGTGGGCATGCTATTAATATTTATTTGACAAGGGTATCTAGGAAGAGAAGAAGAAGGATGAATGAGTGGAGCAAAATCTCTACAACATCTGCTTTGTGATTTATAAAATAAGTGTGATGCTGTGCCACTAAAGGATGCTTTCCAGGAAAATGAAGTTATTGTATAGAAAAATTCCCTCTTCAAGAGATGGCCAGAGTTCACCTCTACTTCTAAAACTGTTGAGCATAACAGAAAAGAGATACTTCCTTACACTGTTATTCAGAAAAGGTTTCGAAAAATTTTCCTGACTCGGGGCCATATGTTGGTATGTAGAATGCATCTCTTCTGCCAGTTGATTCTCTTCACTCAGTCTTCCATTATGTCCAATATAGTAGATGTATAATAACCGACTATTATCAACACAAATGCCTTCATTTCTCCTGATTGGCTTCTCCCATTCTTCAGTTCTCTTAAGATTTTGTGGCTGATTGGCTCCATGCACCCTTCTCAATTCAGTGATGTTTGGGCCTCTCGGCCGATCTGCAGATGGTCTAACGCCATGAAAGGGTTTTTCTTTCATAGTACCTGGAGCACTTGTGGGTAGTACTTGACATGAAGGGAAGTCTCAGCTTCAGGATGCATTTGCTGGGAAAAGATTCAGGCTAGAAGCGATGCTTGAGCTGAATCTTAAGTAGAGAATGTAAATCCAGGTAAGAGTTTGGATTTCTAAGAAGGAGCACAGAGGAACTTTTCAGGTGGCTTGTAAGGCTGTTCCAGCTCAAGGCAAGGGAGCATGAGGGTACAGCGGAGGGGAGGCTGGAGGTACAGCTGAGGATCTGGTCCCGAGGGCCCTTGCATGTATGTCCTGCAGGCAACGCAGAAGATTTTAAGTTGGGGATAAGGGTTAGGATGGACTTAGATTTAGGGAACATAAGAACGACGAGCCTGATCAGATTTGCATGACTGGGATGTGGGCAATGAGCAAGTCTTCAAATTCGCCTCAGCATCCTCATTCCTAAAGTAGAAAGGTTTTGCACCAAGATTAGAAGAGATAATGTATGTGAAAGTGCTAAATATATTTAATTTTTGTTATTATTATTAGACTTATTATTGAGCCATGAATGAGTTAACATACTTTTTCAAGAAGAGATCAATCGGTTTTGAGGCAAAATACACTTGCTTTAGTATTGTTACCTGATTTATGGCAGGATGTATGACTGATGTAGCTTTCTACTTCCTTCAGCATGTTTTTTTTTTTCTTTTAATGAGAGCAGGTTGCACTATTTGTTGTCTGCTTTAAACTCTTAAGTGCTAAACTTGGATGGATATGGGAAGAGTTGATCAAAGGTGAACACTGATTGCAGAAGAGGAAAAGAAAGGATTTTGTTCTTTCTGGTTGTGCAATCATTCTTCAGTTCAGTTCAGTTCAGTTGCTCAGTCGTGTCCGACTTTTTGCGAAGAGCCATTTAAAAAGAAAAACAGGGACTTCTCTGGAGTTCCAGTGGTTAAGACTAGCTGCCATTGCAGGGAGCAGGGGTTCGATCCCTAGTTGGGGAAGTAAGATCCCACATGCTGAGGGATGGGGACAAAAATAAAAAGTTTCCATCTTCTCATTGAAACTCATAACTTCTCATAGCCTGAAAACCTCATGACATTTTACCAAAACTCTCCTCCCAGAAGAGCATCAGTGGTGAGTAGGTGAATAGAAACCTGGTATATAAATAGCTAAATATATAGAGCAGTACATGAGGCATCTGGTAATGTGTGGTTTTCATCTGATTTTACTCTGTTATTAAGAAGGACCTTGCTTCTGAAAGAAGGAACATTTTTAAAAATTTTGAACATTAAAAAAAATTTTACTTATCTGTGTGACACCATGGGTCGCATGTGGGATCTTAGTTCCCTTCCCCCATCTGCACTGAAAGTGCAGAGTCTTAACCACTGGACTGCCAAGGAAGTCCCCTAGAACATTTTCAAACCTCAAGTCTGAATCCTGCTTCACTCCTTGGTGATGATATGACCCAGGAAATGATGTCACCTCCCTGAGTGCCTCCCTCGATAAAATGGGGAGAGTAAGTAGGAAGCCCCACTTCTTAGGGCTGTCGGGAGGATGACATGAGAGCATCTGATTGAAGCCTGAGAGATGATAAACCCTGGGTAAGGTATAAGGGCCAGGAGAAGAACACCTTCAGCTGTGGGAGTCAGCAACATTCTCTTCTGATGATGGCATCAGACGTTTAAGGTCAAATTGCATCTGAACATGATCTTAACTGACCCCTAAGAAACCAGAAGAGGATGACAATGAGGACAGAGTTTAGTCTATAGAAGGTCTTGAGCCTGAAGAGGTACCAGGGTCCAGGGGCCAGATGACAGCAGGTCCTGCCAGTCTGACCAGACCCCATGGACAGGATAGCAGGGCATCCAGGTGCTGAGGAGATGGCCACTCCTGGGCTGCAGAGACAGCATAAACGGTGACCAGGGCGAGACAACACAGTCCACACGGCTGCAGGCGTGAAAGTCAAACTCTGTCTTTATTCTTTTACCATTGTACGTGGGGTAGGTAGCAGCATGGCTGGGGAGGTCCTGGGAAGGGAATCTGGTGGGTGGAAATCTTACCTTTGAGCATCAGTTACATTTAAGCCTGATTTCAGCACATTGCACGTTAGACTTCTCCATGGCAAGGTAAAGAGTAGAAGGCAGATAGGCTCCGACAAAAGGTTCTTCGCAAGAGTTCAACACAGTGGCCAAGGTTGTGTTCTTGCATTTCATCATGCATGTGCGTTGGAATTCTGTGTTTTTGGAATCTGACTTCAGAAAACATAAGATTTCCAGGTAGCATAGAGCTGTCCCCATCTTAGCATCTCTGCCTCTGGCCGATGTGCTGTCATACTTTCCTGACACTTAGTATCTGCCCTGGTATGGGCCTGAAACCAAGTGTATCCATGTCTCAGCCACAAAACAGGACCTTCTGTTAAAAGCCAGATACAGGTACTCTGTCCACCCTTCCCAACAGATGCCTCTCCACCACCCCCGACTCCGCCAAAATGAAGTAAAAGCACATCCTGAGTTGACCATTTCTCTGAGCCTGGCAGACACACAGCAAGGATGTTGGCTGGGGATGGGCTGGAGGCATAGCCCACTTGACTGAGCCACATACATGTTTAGGCTTGACCTCCACTGGCAAAATCTGCAGGGCCATTTCTAGACATTTCAAGTGATTGACTCCTCTGAGAAAATGATACATTAAAATATACATACACACATATATTTATTTTTTTAAAACACAACTGAAAAAATTTCTTTGCCACTGTGTAGAATTAAATCTGACAAGAAACCCTATGAGTTTTTATTAGTACCATTATTGTTTTCTTTGGCTTCATGTACTATATCGGTAAAATGACAAAAATAAAAAGGAAAAAATTGTAAAAAGGCAAACATTTTGTACAAAAATACAAAGTTTTAAAAGCTCTTTAAGTATATTTCATATTGTTACTAAGAGTTGGCCTATATATCTGTATGTCTGCATATTTTTCCTACATTTGGGATTTTATCAATAGAAATGTAAGGTAGTGTTTACACGGTGTATGTTTTCAGTTCTTCCTAAAGCTCAACAACCAATGATAATCTTTTTTTTTTGACTGGAGCATTCCATACTCTGGAAGATATGATTTGCATAACTGTATGGTTATTGGCTGAGAAAAATCTATGTGATTCAGTCCATTTGCTTACTGACAATCCATATATCACACTAGGGGAACACTTTTGTTCCAAACTTTGTCCTTGAGCAAGGCAGATGGTAGAGAACACAGGCTTTCAATGTTTTCAGTAATTGGTCTTCAGTGCGTTCCCCCTCAATCTAATGAGAAGGTGATGCAATCAGAAAGAAGTATCTTTTTGCCTTCGAGAACTGTCGACACTTTGCTCCTATTATGATATCACCGTCCATTATAATGTAATCGCTAATTCTAAAAGAGAGGAAAAAGAGTGGGTGTTAGTTCTTAAAGAACAATGTTAATGGACAATTCAGAAAAAGGGGTGAGCGTTTTTAAAGAAAACATTCCAAATACATCATTCAATAATTATTTTTTCAAATAAATGCCTTGAAGTTCTTATTCAGATTCAATAAAAGGTAAAATTCACTTCAAAGGAGCCTAGTCTGGGGCGTCCTAGTCTCAACCCAAACCCCAAATGTAGTAGTGCTATTGTGCTCAGCCGTGTCTGACTCTCTGCGACCCCATGGACTGTAGCCCGCCAGACTCCTCTGTCCATGGGATTTTCCAGGCAAGAATACTGGACTGGGTTGCTATTTCCTCCTCCAGGGGATCTTCCTGACCCAGGGGTTAAACCAATGCCTCCTGTGTGTCCTGCACTGCAGGCAGATTCTTTACCCACTGAGCCATTGCGGGAGCCCCTTGATGTAATTACACTTGTTTATTTTTTCCTTTGTTTTCAGATCAAAAAAATCTGTCAAAGAGATTATTGCCTAGGCTTTCTTTTGGAGATTTAATGGTTTCAAATTGGACATTTGACTCATTCATCTATTTTGAGCTTATTTTGTATAAGGTTAAGAGAGTGGTCTCGTTTCACTCTTTTGCATGTGGCTGTCCAGTTTTCGCAGCAGCATTTATCAAGGAGACTGTCCTTTCCCTATTGTATATTCTTGGCTCCTTTGTCATAAATTAATTGACCATATGTGCATGGGTTTATTTCTGGGCTCTCTATTCTCTTTCACTGATAGAGGTATGTGTTATTTTTATGTCACTACCACACTGTTCTGATTACTGTAGCTCTGCAATATATTTTGAAATCAGGGAGTATGTCCAGCTTTGTTCTTCTTTCTCAAGATTACTTTGGTTATTTAGGGTCTTTTGAGGTTCCATACAAATTTTAGGATTGTTTTCTCTATTTCTGTGGAAAATGACACTGGAGTTCTTATAGAGATTCCACTGAATCTGTAGATTTCTTTGGGTAGAATGAACATTTTAACAATACTCTTCCAATCTGTGAGCACAGAATATGTTTCCATTTATTTGGGCCTTCTTCAATACCCTTCATGAATGTCTTATAGTTTCCAGTATATAGGTCTTTCACCTCCTTGGTTAAATTTATTCCTAGGTAGTGTATCTTTTTGATGCAATTGCAAGTGGTATTGTTTTTCCAATTTCTGATAGTTTGTTATATGAAAAGACATAAGACATTGGTACCATATGATAAAGAACAACTGACTGACAATATTATAAGGTAATGACCTAGGCCTACCCATTAGTCTAAAATTTACTGAGTCCTTCCTCTACATTAGGCACATGTATTAACTTACTTAAGACCTCACAAAAACCCCATTAAGAGGATTACTATTATTTCCCTGAGGTTAATAGCTTGCCGAGATACTATGTGGCAGAATCAGGACTGGAATCCAGTTGCAGAACCTACTTTCAGAGCCCTTATACTCACCTCTGGGGAAGGCAATGGCACCCCACCCCAGTACTCTTGCCTGGAAAATCCAATGGACGGAGTAGCCTGGTGGGCTGCAGTCCATGGGGTCGCTAACAGTCGGACAGACTGAGCGACTTCACTTTCACTTTTCTCTTTCATGCACTGGAGAAGGACATGGCAACCCACTCCAGTATTCTTGCCTGGAGAATCCCAGGGATGGGGGAGCCTGGTGGGCTGCCGTCTATGGGGTCACACAGAGTCGGACACGACTGAAGTGACTTAGCAGCAGCAGCAGCAGCATACGCACCTCTTGCCCTTTAATAAGATATAAGCTCTGCAGTGCTCTCTTAAATCCCTTCCACTGCTTACCTCTCTCCCTGTCTTTCTCACAGATGAAGTGATTCATGTCTTCACACTGGAAATCATTCCACTGCCCCAAATTAATCAGTCCAGCGCAATCTTCTCCAGGCCCGTGGCCATGACCCCAGTTATCTGGCTGTCCAGCTTTCCAATTTCTTTTAAGAAAACAGAAATCGAGTGTTATTTGCAAAGTCACGCAGTCGTTTGCTTGACCCAAGAGGAGCAGAGAAATGTAAAAAACAAAACCAAGGCCTGTCACGCGTCCCAGAATGAAAACGTGCTGTTTAAAAAGCTGCACGCGCTCTGATTGAATAAGCAGCAGCTGTTTCGCAGAGGAGCATGTGACGCAGCCTCTCCCTGCAGGCTTGTTATCTTGGCCACAGTAGAGTCAGCTCACGGAGCTGCTTCATCACATTGTTGAGGAAGTAAATCTGTCTTCAACACACTCGATGAATGACAGCTTTCTAATGTGTTCTGGAACGCTGACTTCTGGGCTTGAGTGTGAATATATACATTCTGAGGATGACACACCCTCACACAAACACGCACACACTTATGAGAACCCAGAGGGAATCTTTGTACATTTTTTTTTTGTACATTCTGATATCTTGTCTCTAACGAGTCAGAGTCAGGCAGAGAGAGAGACACCCCTCCCCCCTTTTTTAAACTTTAAACCTTTCATTTCGTATTGGGATATAGCCGATTAACAATATTGTGGTGGTTTCGGGTGAACAGCGAAGGGACTCACCCATACATATTCTTGTATCCACAGACTTACCAAATGAACTTTATGGCTGCTGGGGGGAAGGGAAGTTAGGGACTTTGGAAAGGTCATATACACACTACTATATTTAAAATGGAGAGAACGTTGATATACACTTAGAAGACCCTATAAACACTTGGTTATGGTTTTCTGGCTAAGCTGCAGATAGCTAATTGCTTCAGAAAGAAATAGTAATTTAATCTTACTGAAAATGACTCATACATTTCACTGCCTTTTTTGAGAGAGAGAGTCTTCAAAACAAGTTGTCTTTAAGATGAGCTCAACTTGGGGCTTGTTAGCTTTGCTGCTGCTCCCAGCACCCCCTCATCAGGGTTCGCTGTTCCTGCCTCTCTTTCTAAGCGATCAGCTAGATGTGCTTCCAAGAGTCAAAACTTGAAAGGTTACATTTTCTTTAAGAGCCAAGTCCTTGAACAGAAGCCTGTGTCACCTCCTGAGAGGACGAGTTTGCCTCGTGCGGAGGGTCCAAAAAGAACATCTGCAGCAGGAGGTGCTTCCCGTAAATGATGACTCATTTCTCAAGCAGCAGCATCTGACTCCATAATCACTCACTCTGGTCCATGCTTCCTGTTTCTATCAGAGTGGCAGTGGCTTTGGCCACTAGAGAGAAATCTTCCACTGTACAGACTTGGAAGGCCAAAGAAAGTTCTACAGTAAAGAAACACATCTCACTACTAAGATTCTCCTATTTTGAAGCCAGGTTCTTACCAGGGTCACCCAGGGATAAAGACCAAATTGCCCTCCATCTTTTGACGACAAGACCAGCAAAAATCAGGGCAGTGGGAAAAGAGGAGTCGAAATTTACAGTCAAAGGATGGGAAAATGAGGTAGAATTGACTCCCCTGCACCTTTTTTTTTTTTAAGAAAATGAAAAGTGAGGGACTTCTTTGGTGATCCAGTGGCTAAGAATCTGCCTTGCAATGTAGAGGATGTGGGTTCGATCCCTAGTTAGGGAACAAAGATCCCACATGCTGCAGAGCATCTAAGTCTGCGTGCCACAGCTATGATCCCGCACGCCACGGCTGGAGACTCTGTGCACCACATCTAGACAGTCTGTGTGTGAACCACACCGAAAGATCCCACATGACACAACTGAGACCTGACAGAGCCAAATAAATGACTAAACAAATGTGTTTTTTTTTTTAACGACCTCACTTAGATAAATCTAGAGATGAAGAGATATTTTAGAGGAAACCATCAAGCAATGAGAGTACCAGTGGGATGATACTTAGGTGGAAGAGTCAGAAACAGTCATTCATTTGCATTCATTCCACAGAGTGTCTACTGCACGCAAGGGCTACAGCAGCTGATGGCAACACGAATGCTGTAGAGAACAGATGCCAGTCCGCGTAGAACTTACATCCTGGGCAAGAAACAAAGCAGTTACAAACCTCAGACTGTGATGCCAAGAAAAGGTGATGTTGGAAGGAAACTTTTATGTAAGCTTTTTTGGTGTGCTTCTCTCTTACCTTGACAGACCTTCCTAGAAATGGCCACAGTGCCCAGGCAGTTTGGTGGTGTTGATGTACACTTGCTTCATTTCTGCAGTTATATGAGGGGGTTCCCTTCCAATTTTGAGACTGTGATGCATTAATGATGGGACATTTGATATTTTTTTTATCTCACAGTTAATTGGAAAATTGCATAAATAGGAATTCTTATAGACGATCTGTTTAGTATTTTCCCCCTGCACTTCCTTGCCCTTTTCGGTAGGTAAAAGGGGTTTACAGGGAGTTATCTGGCAATTCAGTGATTAAGACTCTGTTTTCATTGTTATGAGCATGGGTTTGATCCCTGGTTGGGGAACTAAGATCCCACAACTGGCGTGGCATGGCCAAAAAAAAAAAAAAAAGGCAATCAGCCCCTCCCAACCACACAAGTTAGTACTTTCTATTCAACCGCAAGATTGACGGAGGCTTCATGGCTGAGAAAATTCCTCTGGTAAGAGCCTGGCCTCAAAACAGGAAAATCTTAGTAGTGAGAAGCATTTCTTTGCTATCGAATTTTCTCTCTAGTGGCCAAAGCCAGAGTCGCATGAAGCATGAAGAGTGAGTGATTATGGCATAGGATGAAGCCAAAGTTTCCCTTCCAGTGCTTTTTAATTTTTGGAGACTTGTTTGATGACCCAGCATTTGTTTGACGATCTTGGTGAATGTGTACCATATGCAACTGAAAAGAATGTGTTGTGGGGTGAAAGGTTCCATAAATATCAATGAAGTCAAGTTAGTTGATTGGTTGGTTGGTTTAGTCCCTAAGTCATGTCCGACTCTTGCAACCCCATAGAGTGTAGCCTGACAGGCTCCTTTGGTCCACAGGATTTCTCAGGCAGGAAATGGAGTAGGTTGCCATTTCCTTCGCCAGGGGATCTTCCCGACCCAGGGACTGAACCCAAGGATCAAACCTGGGTCCCCTGATCACAGGTGGTCTCCGGCACTGCAGGCGATTCTATACCAACTGAGCCACCGGGGAAGTTAGCTGATAGTGTCTGCTACGTTCCTCTTAGTTTTTCTGTCTACTTGGTTCTATTAATTACTGAGAAGAGAGCATTGAAAGCTCATTTGAAGCCCTTCTCTTCACCACACATTTAGGGTCAAGGTGTCTGTCTTCTTGATTGTGACAGGGTCCTGGAAATCAGACTATTTTTACATGAGTGGAACAGTATCTCTCACTCATACTGTGCCCAAAACTCTAGAAAAGATTTTCCAGGCTGGCACAGGGGCTGGGCCATGGTGGGTACTCCAGGATAATTCACTGAATGTTACCATGAGACCGTGGGCCAGCAGATCCCAGTGTCCAGCCAGGGGACTGGTGCCAGCTGGTCAAGAATGAAGTTTCACAGGTCTGTTGTGAAAAGAGAAAAAGGAGGACGACTCTGCGTGTGTGTATGGGTGATGGCCAACTGTCTCTTTTTATTTTGTTGTTTAGTGCTGAAATTTGTTGACAGGCGATTTTTGTCTTTTTGGCTGCACTCTGTGGCATGTAGGAGCTTAGCTCCCCAACCAGGGATTAAATCCATGCCCCCTGTACTGGAAGTCTTGACCACTGAACTGCTGGGCAAGTCCCAATGGGTGATTTTTAAACCCCATGTCCTTAGTTGGCAAATAAAATCTTGGCAACACGCGTCAGCTCTCCAGTCTTTCTCTTGGAAGTGCATTGGTGGGTGGACCCAAAGCACTTGGAAACCTGTTCCTAGGCACCATCCCAAGACACAGCAAGTCAGATCGTATGTTTTGCTGGAAATAAACCTTTGATCAAGTCCACGTGTACCTTAAACTTTCTGCATCCAATCCATGTCACTGTTGCTTTTTGTCTGGTTACTCCAGCACCATCTTCCTCAACCAGCTCTCAGTACAAAAATTCAAGTAGGGGCAAGAGACAGAGGAGAGAGCCTTTCATCCCTTTTCTATTTCCTCCTTAATAGTACCCCCAACAGCCTGAAACAATTTCAGAAGGGGAGAAAAGGTAAGAGCAAAGCAGAGAGAATGATTTCTTCTGTAACCTGGGTGAGGCATGGGGTGGAGCCAGGTCCAGAAACCACTGTGTACGGCAGGGGAAAGGGAAGTGATAAACCGGGCATGGAGGCCACAGAAGCAAAGAGGAGGAGGGTGCAGGAGAGTCTGAGTACATGGGGAGGTACCTGTGTTGCGTAGCCTGTGCTGGAAAATCCCATGGACCGAGAAGCCTGGCGAACTACAGTCTGTAGGGTCATAACTTAGCAACTGAACAACATGAAAATGATGATGGGGATGACAACAGGAGTTGTCGTTCAGTCCCAGTTGTGTCCGACTCTTTGTGGCGCCATGGACCGCAGCACGCCAGGCCTCCCTGTCCTTCACTATCTCCCGGTTTGCCCTAATTCATGTCCATTGCATTGGTGATGCCACCCAGCCATCTCATCCTCTGACACCCTCTTCTTCTGCCCTCAATCTTTCCCAGTATCAGGGGTTTTTCCAGTGAGTTGACTGTTTGCATCAGATTACCAAAATACTGGAGCTTCAGTTTCAGCATCAGTCCTTCCAATGAGAATTCAGGGCTTATTTCCTTTAGGATTGACTGGTTCGATTGCCTTGCTGTCCAAGGGACTTTCAGGAGTTTTCTCCAGCACCACAGTTCCAAGGCATCAATTCTCTGGCATTCTGCCTTAGACAAGTAATAGGGGTAATAATAGAAATACTAGCAGATAGCATTTCTTGAGCACTTCCTGTGGGCTCACTGTCATTGGTGCTGGAGACGTATCATCTCATATAATGTTCACAATACCGATGCCGGTGCTTCTGTAATCTCCACTTCTAGATGAGGGCATGGAGGTTCACATGGCTGGGTAGCTTACACAGGGTCACGCAGCTGCTGAGCGCTGGTTGAAGGCCTGGAACCCAGACCTGGTGAACTCCAGGGCAGATACGCCCTTCCCTTGCTGCCGTGGCTCTCTTTCTTGTTTGTGGCTTATTATTAGATGGCAAGTTCAATTAGCCTTCGGCTGTTGAGGCCTCATAATACGTCTGCCTAATTTATTCTTGCTTTTAAAATCTGATCCCAGGGGTTTTTACGTGTCTGTGTGTTCCTTTGGGTGGAAAACAAGAAGCAGAGTCTGGGCCCTGGCTGGGGTGCTGTACAGTTGTGGCTGGGAACAGAGCTCCCCGAAGGTGTCTGGTGATGTGATTCTTTCCTATCCCAGGTACCAAAGCTGGGCTGTCACCCCAGTCAGTACTTCCTGCTGGAGCCTGGGAGACAGGAGAAAATTCCACCCTGGGAGAGCTGGCAGGGGTGCTACTGTCTCTGCTCAATCCATTCCACGTGGGCCAGCCCAGTTTGTGCTTAGAGGAGGGCTTCAGACTGAATTTCTCAGTGAGTCTAACCCAGACCTTTTTTTTTTAATGACTGTGAGAAAAGTGGAGGAGACTGAAGTTATTATTTTTTTAGCTCCCTGCTGACTCCTTTAAAACAATGATCCATACTCTTGACTGTCAGAGTGACACCTTTATCTTTCCCTTAGTATTCTCTGCTTCCTGTCCCAACTTCCACAGCTCGGATTTATTTATTTTTAAAAATTTATCTATTTCTTTGCATCAGGTTTTAACTGAGGCCTCCCCTCCCCACTTCTACTGCTCTGACTTTATTTATTTAAAAAAATTATTGATCTGTTTATTCGACTGAATCGGGTTTTAACTGAGGTATGTGGAATTTTTTGCTTCTTTATTTGTACCAGATCTTTTTTTTTTTTTTAATCTTTTAGTTGCAGTACATGTGAACTCTTAGTTGTAAGCATGTGGGATCTAGTTCCATGACCAGGGATTGAACCCGGGTCCCCTGCATTCAGAGTACAGTGTGGTAGCCGCTGGATCACCAGGGAGGTCCCTCCACCGCTCTGATTGTAGATGACAACTCTCACAACTGCATTGAGTCACCTGAAGCGTATCCTTGCCGTGATGGATACCCTCCTTGGGTGTCAGCCACATTTCCGAGGGCCAGGATGTGGTGTGGCTTCCTCCCACCGAGGATGGGTGTGCAGGGAGCAGACTGGCTGTCTGCTGAGCCAGGAAAGAGATACCCACTTGTCCTGGGGGCAGTCTGAGGCTCACCTTTGGCGCTAACCCCAAATCTTCAACTGTTCCACCTCAATGTTTGGTTGCTGTTCTAAAAGAAACGGGCTGGGTGGGTGATTCCCTGGTGGTCCAGGGGTTAAGAATCCACCTTGCAATGCAGGGGCTGTGGGTTCGACCCCTAGTTGGGGAACTAAGATTCCACAAGGCATGGAATAACTAAGCCCACTAGGTACTGAGTCCACATGATGCAACTAAGACCTGATGCAGCCAAATAAATAAACCCTTTGAAAGAAATGGCCTTACTCTGGTTTCCCATCTATATCCTCTAATCATGCTTTTCACACAGAGGATTTAAAAGCATAAAGAAGCCTGTCTACCCACACACACAGGCACGCGCACACACACACAGAAACTCTTCCTCACCCCTCCGTCCCTCCAGCCCATCTTCTTGTCCTTGACCACAGCTGCTCCAGCCCTGGTGACCATGGCATTGTCCTGGACCTGAAACACCCTCAACCTCCCCTCTCCGGGTTCCAAGGATGCTGCGGCTACTCCAGCTCAGGACACAGTGCTGAAGCCAAGATGCCCACACGCCTGCTTGAGCCTCTGTAGGACATGTTGTCTCTGGTGGGTTTTTATAAATTCTGCCCTCTTTGGTACAGTGTGTGTTCCACAGTTTCACATTTCCGCATCTACCAGAGGCAAAGCAAGAGGAGGATGAAGAGGTGAAATTGAAATGGGCGCAATTTCATCCTCTTCAGACCCTGGGGTGGGATTAGGGCAGGAGTGGACACTGGGGTCCGGTGAGGCTCATGAACATTTCTGTACCCCTGGGAGCTTTGAGGCTCTATGAACTGCTTCTGTTCTCTGTTGCTGCCTTTATAGAACTAGATCACACTGGACTTACGGGGACTCTTCAAACCTGCGGGAGATGGTCGTCCCACAAGGGCCTTCGTTTGTGGTACACTTGAACTTTCTATGTGTGGGAGAGTCATCAGCTCGTAGTTCATCCCCACACTCTGGCCAGAAGCCCAGTGAGGGCTGGGACACCAGCGGTGTCGTCCTGAAGGGAGCGCCCTGCCCATGCTGGAAACACATCTGGGGAGCTCGGCCGGGCTGGGGGCCCCGGGCTTCCTTGGCTTTGCGGCAGCATTTGAGAGCACGCTTTGCCATCTCTCTCCCCACCACCCTGGGCGGTTTTATGAGTCTGCATTTTTGTTTGCTGTTTGTTTTTCTTGGTAGAAATGAAGAAAAACTCACTCCGTGAGAAGAGGAAAAAACCCAACTTTTACCCCAGATTGATTTCCCTCCGTGGAAATAAACACGCAGCTGGTATCCAGAGGCTGAGTGTGAGGACTGTGTTGGGAACAAGGTCGTTCAGGAAGAAACGCAGACCAGCGAGAGCCTGACCAGCAACCTGGACGTTTCTGAGACTCACTTGTACTCCGGAAATGTCCCATCCAGCCACCTCCATTCATTCTCCCGCTCCAAGTCCGTGAGGCCGATCCAGTAGTTCTCTTTCGCCACCATCTGCTTTTTGATCCATTGCTGGAAAATAAAATCATAGAAGGTGCGTTACTACTTCCTGAACAGATGTTTGGGGGACTTTCAATATTTAGAAATGAGGGACACTTTCGAAGAGGATGCTTGTGATAACTTGTGCTCTCTTTTCTATCCTCTTTTTATTGCACTTGTTTTGCCCTGGGGTTGTTTTTGGTGGTGGTGGGGTGGGAGTGCGGGGCAGGCTTTGATATTTTTTCCTCTTATAAGTTTATAAGCGATACTCCTAAACTATCCAGATCACTCATGAATCCCACCAGGCTCCAGCCCTCCCACAACCCCTCCCTCCGATGTTCTAATAATAGTAACAGCCATGGCACTATCAAGCCCTTCCT
>SJYX01015261.1:533409-608955 GCA_006410675.1 Oreotragus oreotragus | reverse complement strand
TTTTTTTTTTTTTTAATCTTTTAGTTGCAGTACATGTGAACTCTTAGTTGTAAGCATGTGGGATCTAGTTCCATGACCAGGGACTGAACCCGGGTCCCCTGCATTCAGAGTACAGTGTGGTAGCCGCTGGATCACCAGGGAGGTCCCTCCACCGCTCTGATTGTAGATGACAACTCTCACAACTGCATTGAGTCACCTGAAGCGTATCCTTGCCGTGATGGATACCCTCCTTGGGTGTCAGCCACATTTCCGAGGGCCAGGATGTGGTGTGGCTTCCTCCCACTGAGGATGAGTGTGCAGGGAGCGGACTGGCTGTCTGCTGAGCCAGGAAAGAGATACCCACTTGTCCTGGGGGCAGTCTGAGGCTCACCTTTGGCGCTAACCCCAAATCTTCAACTATTCCACCTCAATGTTTGGTTGCTGTTCTAAAAGAAACGGGCTGGGTGGGTGATTCCCTGGTGGTCCAGGGGTTAAGAATCCACCTTGCAATGCAGGGGCTGTGGGTTCGACCCCTAGTTGGGGAACTAAGATTCCACAAGGCATGGAATAACTAAGCCCACTAGGTACTGAGTCCACATGATGCAACTAAGACCTGATGCAGCCAAATAAATAAACCCTTTGAAAGAAATGGCCTTACTCTGGTTTCCCATCTATATCCTCTAATCATGCTTTTCACACAGAGGATTTAAAAGCATAAAGAAGCCTGTCTACCCACACACACAGGCACGCGCACACACACACAGAAACTCTTCCTCACCCCTCCGTCCCTCCAGCCCATCTTCTTGTCCTTGACCACAGCTGCTCCAGCCCTGGTGACCATGGCATTGTCCTGGACCTGAAACACCCTCAACCTCTCCTCTCCGGGTTCCAAGGATGCTGCGGCTACTCCAGCTCAGGACACAGTCCTGAAGCCAAGATGCCCACACGCCTGCTTGAGCCTCTGTAGGACATGTTGTCTCTGGTGGGTTTTTATAAATTCTGCCCTCTTTGGTACAGTGTGTGTTCCACAGTTTCACATTTCCGCATCTACCAGAGGCAAAGCAAGAGGAGGATGAAGAGGTGAAATTGAAATGGGCGCAATTTCATCCTCTTCAGACCCTGGGGTGGGATTAGGGCAGGAGTGGACACTGGGGTCCGGTGAGGCTCATGAACATTTCTGTACCCCTGGGAGCTTTGAGGCTCTATGAACTGCTTCTGTTCTCTGTTGCTGCCTTTATAGAACTAGATCACACTGGACTTACGGGGACTCTTCAAACCTGCGGGAGATGGTCGTCCCACAAGGGCCTTCGTTTGTGGTACACTTGAACTTTCTATGTGTGGGAGAGTCATCAGCTCGTAGTTCATCCCCACACTCTGGCCAGAAGCCCAGTGAGGGCTGGGACACCAGCGGTGTCGTCCTGAAGGGAGCGCCCTGCCCATGCTGGAAACACATCTGGGGAGCTCGGCCGGGCTGGGGGCCCCGGGCTTCCTTGGCTTTGCGGCAGCGTTTGAGAGCACGCTTTGCCACCTCTCTCCCCACCACCCTGGGCGGTTTTATGAGTCTGCATTTTTGTTTCTTGTTTGTTTTTCTTGGTAGAAATGAAGAAAAACTCACTCCATGAGAAGAGGAAAAAACCCAACTTTTACCCCAGATTGATTTCCCTCCGTGGAAATAAACACGCAGCTGGTATCCAGAGGCTGAGTGTGAGGACTGTGTTGGGAACAAGGTCGTTCAGGAAGAAACGCAGACCAGCGAGAGCCTGACCAGCAACCTGGACGTTTCTGAGACTCACTTGTACTCCGGAAATGTCCCATCCAGCCACCTCCATTCATTCTCCCGCTCCAAGTCCGTGAGGCCGATCCAGTAGTTCTCTTTCGCCACCATCTGCTTTTTGATCCATTGCTGGAAAATAAAATCATAGAAGGTGCGTTACTACTTCCTGAACAGATGTTTGGGGGACTTTCAATATTTAGAAATGAGGGACACTTTCGAAGAGGATGCTTGTGATAACTTGTGCTCTCTTTTCTATCCTCTTTTTATTGCACTTGTTTTGCCCTGGGGTTTTTTTTGGTGGTGGTGGGGTGGGGGTGCGGGGCAGGCTTTGATATTTTTTCCTCCTATAAGTTTATAAGCGATACTCCTAAACTATCCAGATCACTCATGAATCCCACCAGGCTCCAGCCCTCCCACAACCCCTCCCTCCGATGTTCTAATAATAGTAACAGCCATGGCACTATCAAGCCCTTCCTCCTGGCCGGGTCCCATGTCCGGTGTGCCACACATAACATGTCTTCAAGCTATTAGAACCACCAGCCTAATAAAGGTGGCAAGTGGTTGAGCTGGGGTCAGGCCCAGGCGCCTGACCCCTGTCTTATGGATGCTCATTTCCAGTCAATTACTGCAGAAGCATCCGTTTTCAGGGTCCTGTCTGCTGGAGACATGCAGGGGAAAGAAAGGAGGCCCCTGTGACAGTGTGGCATTAAAGAGAAAGCACTGGCGTTGTTGCTAGATGGACCTCAGTTTCAGTCTCAGCTCTGCATTTACTTGTCTCATATATTAATCATTCAAATTTTGTGGGGCCTCAGTTTTCCTGTCTGTAAGATGGGGATACTATTACCCACAGGCTCCTGGGGTGTGGTGAGGTTTATAGGAGAAAATGCCTGGCACACATTAGGAACCAAATGAGTGGTTATCACGTGTGGGCTTTGCCCCAGGACCATATATGCCCTTCCTGACCCTGTTAAGGCCACATGCCTGGACCCTGGCATTTGGCCCCACCCCTCCAGTGCTCAGGGCTCTCTGCCTCTCCATAGGAGACTTGTACAGACCTGCAGGCTTCCCACTCTGTCCAGGAAAAGCCACACAGCTCCAGGCTTGATAAAGCAAGAACTTCCAGGTGCGAGCACAAGGACCCAATCCCCATGCCGTGAATGCTTTCTGTCCCTGGATAAAGCCCAAATCTCAATCACGTGGCCCTCGGTGTTTCTGTGACTATGAATTTATGGTATCTTTGAATCCTCAGTAAGCATGCACTTTCCAGATGTCAGCAATCCTTAAATTACAGTTTTCTCCAACCCTAAGAATGCCACACACGTACCTGCTCCTCTCCCGTGTTTATGAAAACGAGATGTGAAGACATTCTTTCGCAGAAAAGTTTTGCATCCTCAAAAAAGTCTTTCTCAGTCGAAAAATAGTAGCATTTGTCTGTGAAGTTCTTCCAGTAGGGCAGGCAGCCTAAGAATGGAAAGTTTAAAAATACCGATGGAAACATACACATGCTGAAAACACTATGCCTTTAGGAAGCATAGCCGCAGCCCGGCTTCCCCAGCGCCCATATGCTGTCTGTGACTGATGTTCCCGAACATTCTAGGGGCCAAGACCAGTCTGAGGAAGTAGGTGGCCTGCAGGACCCATGGTGGGTAAAACCACTTAAGTGGGCCTTTGTGTCTGGATTAGTCTTTACAACGACAGAAGTAACAGACCCAGAAAGAACAAGCAGCACAGGCCCAGGTGGTCCCCATCAGCCCGGGGTCACACAGAACCTGCAAACAAGAGGCCGGGAGAGCTAGGCCCACAGGAAAATGCAGCGAAGGGGGACTGCAGGAAAGCAAGCGGAATCGGCTGTGGGTCCAAGGGGAGAAAGACAGGCTTGGTTGCAAACCCAAAGCTTTCATTATCAAAGGATGAGAAGGTGACATAATACCTTCTCAAAAAAGAAATGTGAGCTGGCTTCTGGAACAGAAAGTTCCATCTGCACGTTAACTCAGGGTCGACCATGCCCAGGTGAAAGGCAGAGAATGAAGACAGGGACGGCTCTCGGGTGGCCAGCCTCAGATTTTCCTGAATTCAATGTCTGGGACCAGTTTGTCCCTGAGGACCCGACTTAGACCGGCTTCCCCAGCGCCCATATGCTGTCTGTGACTGATGTTCCCGAACATTCTAGGGGCCAAGACCAGTGTGAGGAAGTAGGTGGCCTGCAGGACCCATGGTGGGTAAAACCACTTGAGTGGGCCTTTGTGTCTGGATTAGTCTTTACAACGACAGAAGTAACAGACCCAGAAGGAACAAGCAGCACAGGCCCAGGTGGTCCCCGTCAGCCCGGGGTCACACAGAACCTGCAAACAAGAGGCCGGGAGAGCTGGGCCCACAGGAGAAGGCAGCGAAGGGGGACTGCAGGAGGGCAAGCGGAATCGGCTGTGGGTCCAAGGGGAGAAAGACAGGCTTGGTTGCAAACCAAAAGCTTTCATTATCAAAGGATGAGAAGGTGACATAATACCTTCTCAAAAAAGAAAAGTGAGCTGGCTTCTGGAACAGAAAGTTCCATCTGCACGTTAACTAAGCGTCGACCATGCCCAGGTGAAAGGCAGAGAATGAAGACAGGGACGGCTCTGGGGTGGCCAGCCTCAGATTTTCCTGAATTCAATGTCTGGGACCAGTTTGTCCCTGAGGACCCGACTTAGCTAATGATAAACAAGCGCTAGAGGAGCTGATGCTGTTTAGGGATAAACACACGTGCCTGAAGGATGCTGCCTCGTGAGGGGCCAGGCGAGCAGCAGGGGCTGAAGCCCACCCTGTGTGATGCCTTCACTGCTAATAAGATTGGGTGTGTGAGGTGAACACGGGGAGCACCCTCATCCCGGGTGTGAGGGGCCCAGACTCACCGTTGTCCTCGGGTGCTGTGGTCGGCTCGGTCTTAAGGGCCAGGGGCACTGCCGCCCCTGAGGGGCCAGGAGGACCAGGGGGACCCTTGATACCTGGCATGCCCGGCATCCCAGGGAGGCCTGGCAGCCCCCGTGGCCCGGGCACCCCAGGCTCCCCCACAGTGCCCTGCAGTCCCTGGAAGCCGGGGGGGCCCTGCGGGCCTGGGAGTCCATCCTTGCCCGGCGGGCCGGGGGGGCCTGGGTCCCCGCTGGGGCCCTGGGGGCCGGGCTTCCCAGGAGACCCTCGGGAGCCTTTGGAGCCTTGCAGGCCTTTGGAGCCTTTGCTGCCGCGCTCTCCAGGGGGGCCAACTGGCCCGATTGGGCCCCTCTCACCAGTTGGGCCAGGCGGGCCCGGCTCCCCCTTCTCTCCTTTCTGCCCCTTGTTGCCAGTGGGGCCTGGGGGTCCCTGCTGTCCTCGGTCACCTTTTGGACCCCTGGGGCCAGGAGGACCTGAAACATAAAAGGAAGACAAAAGGCATAAGCGTGAAATCCGGGACACCTCTGGTCATCTGGGACCGTTTTTTCACAGCAGGAAGGCTGTGTGGGTTAGGATCGCTATGTGTGTGTCTGTGTGTCTGTCTGTGTCTGTGTGTGCGTGCGTGTGCACTCGGTCATGTTTGAATCTTTGCAACCCCAAGGACTGTGCCCCACCAGGCTCCTCTGTCCATGGGATTCTCCAGGCAAGAATACTGGAATGGGTTGCATTTCCTTGAGATGACCTCTCTCTTATTTCCTCTTCATTCCATCGATTTGATGAATACTTATTAACTACCTATTGTATGACAAGCACCATGTAAGGTGTGGGGTAAGGGGTTGAATTGGACTAAAAAGATGCCATGGAGTGTTGAGAGACTGTCCTGTAATCCCCCATTGCACCAGCTGGGCCTCTCCTCTCTGCTCCTCCCCTGTGGTGCTCCTGTCCCTCCAATGGTGCTGCGGGAACACGGAGGTCCTCAGGGCCAGGCCTCACTATGGACCAGATCACCGGGATGGGAGCTCTATGTTGGGGGTGCTCTCAGGGCCAGCTGAGGAGGACCAGTTTCATTTTTCCCAGTGATACAAACAGTGCATCAAATGTGTCTAATAATGCAAATAGGGTTTGGGTTTCCCTGGTGGCTCAGACAGTAAAAATCCACCTGCAATGCAGGAGACCTGGGTTTGATCCCTGGGTTGGGAAGATCCTCTAGAGGCGGGCATGGCAACCCACTCCAGTATTCTTGCCTGGAGAATCCCCATGGACAGAGGAGCCTGGTGGGCTATAGTCCATGGAGTTGCAAAGAATCAGACACAACTTAGGAACTAAGCACACACACAGGGAAGGTAGACTAGAGAAAGAAACAGGTGCAGCATCTCACTGGCAAGGGAGGAAAAAAAAAATCATTTTCCTCCAAAGGAGGAAAAAGCAGTTCCCCCTTAAAAAGGCAGGGAGGGGGTTGGGGGAAGGGAAGCAAATACTTGCTCATCTCTCTTTGCTCCAAAAGGCGGTTCACTTAACGTGGGGGTGTCCTGCTTTCTCTGAGTTCTCAAGAGAACATTGGCATCACACAATACATCACAACCCCAGGATTTGTATGCACATGACAGGGTGAGGTACCTTCACATACAGTATGTCACGTGACCTTCATCTATGGCATGGGATTCCCATAGCACATCTGAGGACATGCAGGGCCAGAGACACAAAGATCTTTGTTCAGAGTTACTGAGCAACTCCAGACAGATCTGCCCAGGGGAATGGGGCTTCCCAGGTGGTGCTAGTGGTAAAGAATCCACCTGCAATGCAGGAGACCTGGGTTCAATCCCTGGGTCAGGAAGGTCCCCTGGAGAAGGGAATGGCTACCCACTCCTGTATTCTTGCCTGGGGAATCCCCATAGACAGAGGAGCCTAGCAGGCTACAGTCCATGGGGTCGCAGAGTCGGACACAACTGAGTGGCTGAGTGACTGACATAGCACACCCGTGGGAGTAAGACACGTCCAGTTACCATTAGGGGGAGGAGCTGGGGCAGGAATTCAGGGCTTCTCGTGTTGAAATGAACACATCATGGAGGACACTGTGCTCAAACATTCCGCTGCCTGGAATCTTAGAGCATCTGAGATCTTGCTATTCTACAGGAATAAGCGTAAGAGCTCCGCACCCATTCTCTGGATAGAAGCCCAGAGCCTTGGAGGCTGGGAGGATGGAAGTGCGGGGGAGAGGCAGGATTGGCGGGACTCCCACGCTCAGTTTTGCCTGTCCCCCTTCACGAGCACACCTCCCCACTGGCTGGTCAGGACAGAACAGTGAAGCAGCCTTTCCCACCTCAGTAGGGGGAATCTCTGTTCCCTCCCGCCCCAGACCCTGGTGGACATCACTGCATCCACATACCAGCCACGGCCAGGGCCAGCCCTCCATCTCTGCCCTCCCTCTGCAGAAGCCTAGGTCCTGGGCTCAGCTTTGCTCCCTTGAGCCTACCCATGACATTGCCCCTGGACTTTCAGGCCGGACCCTCTATGGAGCTGTAAGTGAGTTTATGTCAAACTAGCACGCGCTAGGGCTAGCGCTGGCTTCAGCGTGTTCCTTTTAGGGTTATCTGCCCCATAAGTCAGAGACTTCAGGGTGAAACACCTTCTTCCTGAATCCATCTTACTGACTTTTGTCCATCTGCTCCTGTTGACTCCTCCCTACCATCAGCTCTCCAGGCCTCTGGGTCCTCATCTCCATCCCATTCATGGATGGTCCATTTCTCTGGGATGTCCAGCCAGCATCTCCAACCTGGCGTGTCTACACTGACCTCGTCACCTCTGCTGTTCATGCCCTCCTCCCATCATCTCTTATCCCACTGCATCATCACAGCCGTCTCATCACCATCCTAGCACCGGGGTTCTCTCTTCCTCTCTTCCCCATCCCCTCTGTCTTTCTGGTAGATTTTTACGGTTACCTCTCAACTGCCCTTCCTACCTGATCCCTCTCCATGCATCTCACTCTGCATCTTTCGCACATTTGTCTTCCTTACACTCAGCTCTGGACCCTACTTGCTCCAGAATACCTTCTTGGTCCTCTGGTGNCCGGGGTTCTCTCTTCCTCTCTTCCCCATCCCCTCTGTCTTTCTGGTAGATTTTTACGGTTACCTCTCAACTGCCCTTCCTACCTGATCCCTCTCCATGCATCTCACTCTGCATCTTTCGCACATTTGTCTTCCTTACACTCAGCTCTGGACCCTACTTGCTCCAGAATACCTTCTTGGTCCTCTGGTGTCAAGGCTTCCATGACCTGGTCTCACGTGTGTTGATTCATCCTCCTCTGCACCTGTGCAAATTTCTTCTCTCAGAATTCCCTCTGCCCATATCCATCTGGAAAATTCCTGCTCACCCACCATGTAATCCTCCCAGGTCACTCCAGGTGGAAGTTTTCCCTCCTTCTGTGATGTTTCGTCCTTTTTCTTCGAGGACCCTTCCCCATCTAGTAGCTAGATTACAGGCCACGGTCATTATCTAGCAAGTGTTTGTCAAATCAATGTGCCTCATGGGTCAAAAACCCCATTGCAGGCTTCCCTGGTGGTAACGAATCCACCTGCTAATGTGGCAGATACAGATTCAATCCCTGGCCTGGGAAGATCCCACATGCTGAGGAGCAGCGTGCCCATACATCACAACTACTGAGCCCGTGTTCTAGGGCCTGTGCTCTGCCACACGAGAAGCCACTGCAAGGAGAAGCCTGCACACAACAAGGAAGGGTAGCCCTTGCTTGCTGCAACTAGAGAAAGCCCTTGCGGCAACAAAGACCCAGCACAGCCAAAAATAAATAAATAAACAAATATTTTTATATATATATAAAAAGAAAGCCCGTTGCATTAGTGTGAACATTTTGGGTCTGGCAGAGACTAGAAGGGAGGGATTTTAGGGTAACAGTGTCCTGCCTGGTGACCTTTACCTCATTCTAGGAAGCCACCTCCACTCAATCTATGTATCAGGTTGACCCTGGCTGCCAGTTAAGACTGGCCATGGGGAGATGTCTTCCCAACTCTATTCATACTTCTGAACTGATCCTGTGATCTTATATCCACAATTTGATTTCTTTTTTTCCTGTTTAACCCGAGGAGACTCATTAAACAGCCTACCCATTTAGGAAAGACAGAGGGTGAGTTTTTACTGCCAGATGGATCTCCTTTAAAAAGGTAACTTAGCTCCTTTGTGTAGTTGAGAAAAAATGTCTTAAGAGACTGTTAGTGGGGAAGGTGGCCTGTGTGTTCCTCCGTAAAGCATGCAGCACGATGGAAGGTTCTAGTGGAACGATACTGACAATAGGCCAAAACAAACAGAAATCTGATTTATTTGGAATAAGGGCAAAAATAAAAGTAACTCCCCCCTCCACACACACAACTACTTCTGTTTTGTTCATGTTCTATGTTTGAGCTTAAGAAATCCAAATACTGAGGAAGATCTGTTGGGAAATTCAAGTGCTTTAGAAGTTCTTTATTCTCCCTGTGGATTTGCCAATAACCAGTGCCGCTCTATCATGCACGGCAGGTTGGTGCTGTACTTGCAAGTTAAGGGAAATGAGTCCACCCATGGCCAGGAAATGGTGCCCATTCCAGGGCCTGTCTCCCTGTTCTGAATGTTCCGACAGACCCATGTGGCAGAAAGTTGTATTTCTTCCAGAACACCCTCGTCTGGTTGCCAACAGAATTCCAAAGACATACGATTCTCTCTTGCCCTCCTGACATGAATCCAAGACCTCCTTTACCTGGGGTGACAGCTTTTCATGAATCTTCTTTCTTTCTGGGGTCAGGTAATATATGGTGTTTGGCTATT
This sequence comes from Oreotragus oreotragus, assembly GCA_006410675.1. Classification (NCBI taxonomy): domain Eukaryota; kingdom Metazoa; phylum Chordata; class Mammalia; order Artiodactyla; family Bovidae; genus Oreotragus; species Oreotragus oreotragus. The sequence continues at coordinate 599,486 of SJYX01015261.1, read as the reverse complement.
TCTCTCTGAACCTAAAGCTACACTTGAATATCCTTACCTCCTCCACAAAGAATCATGGCTTATTTTATTTTTCTTTTTAAAAAATTTTTATGGCTTATTTAAAAAATGCCATAAAAATGCAGACCTCACAGTCAACACAAAATACCAACTGATACTAATTTCCACATGTTGAGAAAGAAGGGAATAAAATATTGGGAGGAGATGCAAGTTTTTGCCTTGGATAAAGTCTAAAATCCTACTTGTGATGGATTTCCTAGCTGGATTAGGATAAAAACTGAATTTTTCATATGAAGCACTATATCCATCACAAATAGATTATCTGCACATTCAAAGAGACACATGTATCCCAATGTTCAGTGCAGCACTGTTTATGATAGCCAGGACCTAGAAGCAACCTAAATGTCTATCAATTGATGAATGCGTAAAGAAGTTGTGGTATATATATATATATATATACGATGAAATATTACTCAACCATAAAGAGGAATGAAGTCAGTTGAACTGAGGTAGATGAACCTAGGGCCTGTTATACAGAGTGAACTAAGTCAGAGAAAAACAAATATCATATATCAACCCTTACCTATGGAGTCTAGGACAGGGGTCCTGATGAACCTATTTGCAGGGCAGGAGGAGAGATACAGACGTGGAGAACAGATACAGACAGAACTGGGAAAGGAGAGGGTGGGATGAACGGAAAGAGTAGTACTGAAATATATAAATTACCATGGGTAGAATACATAGCTAGTGGGAAGCTGCTTTATTACACAGGCAGCCCAGCCCGGCAGTCTGTGACAACCTAGAAAGCTGGGGTGGGGGTAGGAGGGAGGCTCAAGAGGGGCAACTGACACAACTTTGTCAAGCAACTATCCTCCAATTAAAAAAACAAATATGTTCTCTGTTATATTGAAAAGTTTAATATAGTGTTTTATATCCATGGCTGTGGATAAACTCCTAGCAGGCACACTGCTAGGACCCACGTCTTCATCCGCAGCTGCCCCAGCCTTGGGAAAATATCACAGAGCTAGAGCCAGAGGCTGGAACTCTGCCTTCAAACACTGGGCTATGGGAAAATGTACTCTGTATGCCCTGTACTCGGGGATTCATTCATTCATATACTTGTCTCATTAAGACAATACTTTGCTTGCTCCTTAAGACCTAGATATTTGCTATTTCTTTTTTAAAATCACTAAGAAAAACAGCTAAAATCATTTCAAAAGTTAGGACTGGATCCCCCTACAAAGCTGATCACTAATGCTAGGGGTATATCTTCCTCAAGGACCTGGGATGCCAGTATAGCTTTTGGCATCTGGATGATCCTAGGATTTTAGGTATTACCTGATTCTCTTTTTTTTTTTTTTTTGGTGGGGGCAGCTGTTAAAGTCAAAGTAAAATGAAATAAAATGTAAGCCCCTGATAGTGCCTTAAAAGTGAAAACTCTGAAATAAATGACAAGACAGTATTCATGAGCCCATGCAATACCTTGAATTCAGGGTTGAGAAAATGGTGATGTTACATGTGGGCAGACATGATGTCCTGTACAGAAAAGAAAATGAGGCCACGTGGTTGGCTGCCTAGCTTGGGATTTTTTTTTTTTTTTTGCTTGTGGGATCTTAGTTCCCTGACCAGGGATTGAACCCGTGTCCCGTGCAATGGAAGTGTGGAGCCCTAACCACTGAACCACCAGGGAGCTCCCCTGGCTTGGGATTCTGAAATGCCAGGATACCATGTTGCTGGTTAAGCTGTTGAATGAAGGCTCCAGAAATGCCCGTATATGACCAAGACCAGAACTCAGAACAGCTGTGTTTGCACTGTCAGCAAAACCTCCTCCCCAGGCTTCTAGGCTCCAGAGCCAGGAGCTTTAAACACCAGAATCCTTTAAACAAACATCTTAAAGAGGATAGGAGACTTTAAATACTGTGCTGTTGCTGCTTTGGCCACCAAGCTGCAGGCTTTGAGAAGGGCCAAGCCCTGTATCTGACCCCTGAAATAATTTTACAACTTGTTTTCCAAAAAAAACTGCTCGTGCCTAACGGAAAATAGAGAAAACACTTTAATTCTTACTACCACTCAACATCGTGGAGACTCTTATTTTAGAACCACAAGTGGTCAGGTTGGAAGATACAGAAAAATAGTAATATCATCTGACATATTTTTCTTCTCACGCAGTGAAATGAATCACATTTATTTAACACCCACATATGAAAAAGTCATTCTGCAGGGCTTAGGTGAAAAGGAATATACAAATAGAAAGGAAATTTAAGACAGGATATTTGGCAATCATTGTAAAGAATAATTTGGTTCTTGACCTCATGTTCAAGACAGTCAGACATCTGGAAAGCCACGGAAGCTCTTTGTCCACAGAGGAGGATATATTTAGGCCACTGTTTCTCACCAACTGGCCACGGTGTGCTTCAATGCCTTCGAATGCCTGTACTCAGTAAACGTGGATCAGGATTTCCCTGGTGGTCCAGTGGTTAAAAATCCACCTGCCAACTGCAGGGGACATGGGTTTGATCCCTGATCTGGGGAGATCCCACACGCCCCCGAGCAATCAAGCCCATGTGCTACAACTACTGAGCCCACTCGTCCTAGAGTCTGAGTGCTGAGTCACTGCAGTGAGAAGCCTGCACACTGCAACTAGACAGAAGCCCCCAGCAGAGCCAAAAATAAATATATAATGCGGATCAAAAATGAGTGAAAGTCAGAGAGTGGCTACAGCCAGTCTGATTCCTCTCCAGGGCTGGGCACCGGGAAGCCAGCAGTAAGAACTTCTGAACTCCCATCAACCGTAAAGCCTGCGTCTGTACAACTGTGTTCTTTGTGGGCACGAATGTTGTCTTCCACGGTCATGTCCTGGCTGGGGCTACAGCAGAGGGAAAAACCTGGACAGGAACTGAACATACTCACACTTGGGTATGAATGTTAGCTAAGCCTCTGCCAGGCACTGCCCTGTTTTATTTACATTATCTCATTAAGCCCTTATAACTGTAACAGGTAGACAGATACTTGGTACTCATCTCCAGGGCTCTCCGGCTCTACAGCTCTTGTTCTCATCACTAAACCTCACGGTCCTCCCAGAAGAGCAGGTGCAGGGAACTGTCTGGTTGTACTAGGAGGATGTGATTTACACCTGCATGTATTGTAGGAGTAGCTTAGGGTGTGAGGTGAACTTGCCACCTAAGAGTGTGTTTTATGAAGTATGAAGTCTTCCATGTGCCAAATTAGGATTAAAAAATGTTACATTACCTGCAACAACAACAAAAAAGCCTTTCATAAGGTTCTGGGGTTTATGGAGGTAGAGATCACTGTCAGGATTCAATTTTGTTGCTGCTGTTCAGTTGCTCAGTCATCTCTGACTCTTTGCAACCCCATGGACTTCAGCACGCCAGACCTCCCTGTCCTCCAGTATCTCCTTGAATTTGCTCAAACTCATGTCCATTGAGCCAGTGATGCCATCAACCATCTCATCCTCTGTTGCCCTCTTCTCCTCCTGCCCTCAATCTTTCCCAGCCTCCACCTTGTTGCTCAAGCTAAACACTTAGGAGATGCCCATTCCTCCACCCTGCTTATGTCTGATCCATCCATGAGCCTTGTCCAGCTCCTCAAAGCTGGCCTGATCCCGTGTCCAGTTTCTGCCCACAGCACTCCACTCCATCAATGTACCCTTTGGGCTTGGGACACTTTGGAGAGAGAAATCCAGGGTCTTGGACACCAAATGTGATCAAGAAGGGATCTGGGTGGGCTCTGAACATTCACAGCCCCTCCAGCCCATGTGTTCCTCACCCTGCAGGCACGGCCACAGAAGGCCAGGCAGGGCTCTCATCTGGGGAAGGGCAGGGCTACCCTTGATGCTCTCTCCAGAATTCCTCCTGACCGAGAAGACCCACTTTGGTCATGCATGCTGCTACCATGCATCCCAAGTCACCCACAATGGGTCTGTCACCCCTCACCGGACCACTGCCTCCAGGATCACTCCCTGGTTATCTGTTCTTCCCCCAGCATCCAGGATGACCTTTCAAAAATATAAATCAGGTCATGTCACCACCTTCCTTAAAACCCCTCACACTTATAGTGAAATCCCATCTCCTTGGCCTCATAGGCTCCCCTGGGGTGGCCAGGAGAAAGGCCATGTATTTTCTGTGATTATCTAAGGGGTTTGCATCACAGTCTTTGCACCAGACAGTCTGGGCTCAGATCCCATTTAGCTACTTATCATTTCTGTAAATTTAAGCAAGTTCCTTAAACCCCCAGAAGCCTTAGTTTCCTTATGCATAACTGGCAATGAGTTTTTGAGCACCTTCTTTACAGAGTGGGTGTCACAGGGTTAATTCATGAAAAGCCCTCATTACACTCATACTTAACTTCAGTTGATAAAAATAATCAGAACAGAAACATTAACTCATTTCAAGTCAGGCTCTGAATCTATTTATTGTTAAAAAATATCTGAATCTAGATATTGTTAATCTGTTTATTGTCATTTATTGTTGTTGTTTGGTTGCTAAGTTGTGGCCAACTCTTTACAACCCCACGGACTGTAGCCCCCCCTTCTCCAAGGAAATGACATCTCCAAAGACATTTATAGCTAGAAAATATCATGTTAGAATACCATGTTAGGATTGTTGAGGGTATTACAACTTTAAGAGACAATTAGAAAGCACTTATTTTATGAGACTGCAAGTCTGCTGAGATTTCCCCTCATTCTGAATTTCAGTCGAGAAGGAATAGGGGAAAAGAAATAAATAATAAATATAGGTAATAAATAAATCAAGCGCTGAAGAACTGTCTGGCTGTGTGAAAGCCCACTCTTTATTCAGTGTATGACTCTCACCTACAGTACCCCTGACAGGCATTGTCCAGCCCTGCTATAGCTGGGGCACACATACGGTTCACAGAACCCATTATATTTTCAAGCAATAGCAGTTTTTATAAGGAACACTATATAAAAACTAAAACTTATTTTCCTTTAATGAGTACCCACTAGTCTTTGTTTCACCCTCTGGAGCGCCTCAGATGTCATTTAAAATCTCTTCCACATGACAGCCTTTTGAATACAAACAGTTGCCTTATTCCCCACTAAGCAGTCTCTCCTATAGGTTAAAGTTCCAGGTTCTTCGATCCCTCTTCACAGCACATGATTTCTAGACCCCATCACTCACCCTGGTCCTATTTTTCTGAGCATGCTGGTCTGTGAGCATCCCCTGTTGATCGGGCTTCCCAACATGCACACTATCCTTGGGGAGTGGTTTTGCCATGCTAAAAGGAGGGCATATCACCTCCCTCATTTTGGATATCATATTTTTATTAATACAGCAAAAGATCACATGAGCTTCCCTGGCAGACACATTGAGTTGCTTTACAGTCTACTAAAATGCCCCATGCTTTTCATGCACACTTACTCTGTCAAGTCCACCCCCCCACCCCCCATCAACATTTGTGTTTGGTCTTCTCTATTTACAAGTGGGGATTTTCATGTGTCCCCCATCTATTTCATTTTGTTGGCATCTCTTTACTGTTCCAGCCTCTGCAGATCATTTTGGATCAAGATTCTCTGACCTGTTAGTTAGTATATACAGTTTCACATCACACAAGAATTGGCCATCATCCATGTCCTCATGCTAGTCCCAGCAAAGCTGTTGAGCAGTCCCTGCCACCTGTTCAGCTCTGCTTCCAGGCTCAGAGGGGCTCATTTAACTATCACTCTTTATATTCATTCAACTAGCATGGCAGTCACACCCAAGGGTGACTCCCAGTGACTCAGGCCCTTGTATAATCCTTTCCCCTTAAGCGTGGAACCTGTAACTTGCTTCTGACCAACTGTATATGGCAAAGGTGATGGGATGTCATTCCCTTGACTAGGTTACATTATATAAGACTCTATCTTTGCAGGCTGGAGTGAGAGACTCCCTTGCTGGGTGTAAAGAAGCTGCAATGGTTTGAGATGGCCACATGGCAAGGGGCTGGGGTGACCTTTAGGACCTGACAGCCCACCTTACCATCCAGATTGCCAACAGATGGATTCTGCCAAGAACCTGAAGGAGTGTGGAAATGAGGCTTTCCTGAGTCAAGACTCTGATGAAACCACAGCCCCTCACTGAGCCTGTACCTGGGCAAGACCTAAGCAAAGGATACACCTATGCTGTGCCAAGATTCCTGACCACAGAAACTGAGATGAGATATGAGAGCTGTAAGTGCTGAGTTTTTAATAATTTGCTATGCAAACGAATACGACCAATAAACCCATCTAATTGATCATTCACCCAGCACTGATTGTTCCACCTTGTTCTGAAGGGTATCACTGCCAGGAGCCTCGCTGAAGTCCAGATATGGTATTTTTCATTCTCCTAGTTTAAACAATATACTATCTCTGTTACTGTCAGGAAATAAAATGAAGTTCATTGGCCTTCTTCTTAGTGAAGTCATTCTGATGATTATTGCTTTCCTGAAAGCTCAAAAATGATCTGATCTGGTCCAAGGACCTTCAGTTTATACGGATGACCTGGTTTGGAGTAAAACTCAGATTTTATATGTAAGTCACATAATTTCCTCCTCCGTGGCCTTACAGTTACTGTGATGGCCAGTCATCCATTGTTCACGGCACTTGGCAATAGCAATCTCTTAATGGTCACTCCATGATCTAAAAGATTGAATCTTTCTTCCAAAGGAGCCCAATTTGTAATGGCATTGAAATAGCTAGGCACGGAAAAATTCCAACTTAACCAGTCTTTCATTCACAAACATTTAATGGAACACCTTTAAGCACTGGCCACAAATTCTTAGTTATGCTTCCCATCTATTTCCCTTCGAGAAATAGAACTTAATTCCCCTCCCCTTTGAGTGTGAGATGGACTTAGTGACTTGTTTCTAAAGGAGAGGATATGGTGGAATGATGGTATGTGACTTTTGAGCCTAAAAGACATCTTGGCTTCCTTCTTTCTGTTTCTCTTGGATCACTTGCTCTGGAGGCAGCCAGCTGCCCTGCTGTGAGGACACTCAAGCAATTTCACATGATGAGGAACCAAGGCTACCTGCCAATAACCAACAAGCCCAAGAGCCATATGAATGAGCCATCTTGGAAGCAGCTCCTCAGCCCCAATTAAAGCTTTGGAAGACTACAGCCCCAGGGCTTCCCTGGTGGTCCACTGGTTAATTCTGGGGACATGAGTTCCATCCCTGTTCCAGGAAGATTCCATGTACAACGGGGAAACTAGGCCCAGGTGCCATAACTACTGAAGCCCCCGAGCACCTGGCGCCCACACTCTGCAACAAGAGAGGCCACCGCAGTGAGAACCCCATGCACCACAACTAGAGGAGCCCCTACATGCTGCAGCTGGAGAGAGCCTGTGAGCGGCAACAGAGACCTCCCTGTCCCTGCACAGCCAAAAACAGATAAGGAAGACTGTTGTTCCAGCTATCATCTCAACTACAGCCTCATGAGACATACTGAGCCCACACCACTGACTTACACTAAGCTACTCCCGAATCCCTGACCCACAGGAGCTACACCGTAATACAGGCTTATTGTTTTAAACTGTCGAGCTTTAGGGTCATTTGTTCTACAATTATAGATAGCAACGTAAGTTCAGAATTTCCACTTACCTTGCAGGATGGTAAAATTCTTGATGAGCTGACCATGCTTGGAGTCCACTAGCTTCATTTCTTCCATAATCACTGACAAGTTGGCCACTTCCGTGTCCAACCTTGACCTCATCACATCTTGCTGCATCCTGAGAGAAACAGAATCCAAACGGATGTTGGCCAGTGTGTTGTTCAGGGAGGTCAGATCGTCCGTGTGTTTGGTCAGCGTGTCCGTGCACGTGGTCCTGACTTCGTTCAGGTTGCTGGTCAGCGTCCGCAGGTAGTGGGCTGTGTAGCTGATATTGCTGATGATGTTCACAATGTCTGACTCAAAGAGCTGGAAGCGCTCCTCGAGCTGGCTGAATTTGGCTGCTGTTCTGTTCTCCGCATCCCTGTGTACGTCCTGCAGGTCCTTCAGGTTCTGCTCGTTGGCTTGGGAGGCTGTGGTGATATTGTCCATCTGCCCTGTGAAGGTGCTGAGCTGGCTGTTCATGTCCTCCAGGGTGTCGTTGTTGGCTTTGGCCAAGGCGGAGTTATTGGCAGCCAGCGTCTGCAGGCTCTGTACCTTCTCCTTCAGCCAATCCGTGTCCTTCTTGGCTTGAAGGAAGACCTGCTGTAGGTTCTGGAAGTCATTTTTGATGCGCTGGATCGCTTGGCTCGTGTCATCCACAGAGCGCTGCAGATTCGTGATGAGGTTCCTCTGCTGCACCTGTGTTAGGTTCAGGTTGTTGAGGTTCATGATGACCACGTTGTGAGAGTACATTTGGCTCTGCAGGTTGCCCTGTAGCACACTCGTGTCCTGCTGAAGATTTGTGACATAGCCGTTATACGCCTGCAAGGTTTTGTTGACAGTGGTAATGAGGAAGGAGTTATTCTCCAAAGTTTCCTTCAGTTGACTCTGCCGGTCCACCAGCGCGTCCCCGCTTGCCTGTAACTTCTCCAGCGTATCTTTGTTCTTGCTGGTCTTTTCCGAGATCTCACGAAGTTGCTGACGGAGATCCAGGATGTCCGACCTGAAGGTGGAGAGTTCTGAGTTGGTGCTGAGCGCTTTCTTTCCCGTTTGGTCCCCTGGAATCAGACACATGTGTTACTCAGGTTAGTGGGACGGAGACGTGTTCAAGTGAGGTCACAGATTCCCAAGAATAAAATAGAGTTTTATTCCTAACTGGAATGTGCTCTGTTTCGGATGGAAAACTTGTATGAAGTGCTCACTGCATGCATTAGTAAAATCCACATCTCTGTTAGACCTGGGTCCTCAGGAATTGGAAAGGGTGCAGAATACCAGCACAGATTAACTTGGGTGAACACTTTTCTCATGGAAGGAGGGGGAATTTACTTGTGTCTAGAGCACTAGGAAGGATGACCGGAGAAGGCAATGGCAACCCACTCCAGTACTCTTGCCTGGAAAATCCCATGGGTGGAGGAGCCTGGTGGGCTGCAGTCCATGGGGTCGCTACAAGTCGAACACGACTGAGCGACTTCACGTTCACTTTTCACTTTCATGCATTGGAGAAGGAAATGGCAACCCACTCCAGTGTTCTTGCCTGGAGAATCCCAGGACGGGGGAGCCTGGTGGGCTGCCGTCTATGGGGTCGCACAGAGTCAGACACGACTGAAGTGACTTAGCAGCAGCAGGAAGGATGACAAGAAGGCAATAACCTTCTATTTGTTAAGTTCACCAAAATTATTCTTTTAAAAATTGGGGGGAAAAATCACATAATAAAATAGGCTAGAATCTTCTATTTCTCAAAATCACCAAAATTCTTCTTTAAAAAGTTTTGGGGAAAAAATCACAGGATAAAATAGGCTGGAATCTTCTATTTCTTAAAATTAATTTCTACAATTATTTTGTGCAGTTTGCTGCTGCTGCTGCTGCTGCTAAGTCGCTTCAGTCGTGTCTGACTCTTAGCGACTCCATGGACTACAGCCTACCAGGCTCCTCCATTAATGGGATTTTCCATGTAAGAGTACTGGAGTGGGGTGCCATTGCCTTCTCCATTGTGCAGTTTAAAATATTTCAGATAAGAATTTACCAAGCATTTTATAAAAGAGCTTTTGATAAAGGGTATCTGTGATTTTTTTCCATCAGGATTGATCTTCAGATTTTATTTGGTACACAATAGTATTTTTGGGGGGGAGGGGATTCAACTTCAAAATTGGTCCTTAATTGTAAAATTTTAAAGCTTTTGAATTAAATCATGAGGAAAGAGTAACACACAACATGAAAGTTTAAGGTCTTTCTTGGTGAATGTGAGTTTAGAGCCATGTCATTCTTAAAAAAAACACACACACACACACACACACACCACAAAACTGTAGTCATTTACATAGAGTTGAGTTAGAGCAGCTGTTCCCCACCTCTGGGATATGTCTGAAGACCTGAGGTGGAGCTGATGTAATAAGAATAGAAATAAAGTGCACAGTAAATGTAATGCACTTGAATCATCCCCAAACCATCCTCCCACCCACCCCCGGTCAGTGGAAAAATTGTTTTCCATGAAATCAGTGTCTGGTACCAAGAAGATTAGGGACTGCTAAGTTACAGGGATTCAGCTTCATAGTTCACTCTCATTGCAGATTACCTAATTTTTTCAGGTCGCTTTCCACTGCTGTAAGCTTGTCATCATAGGTTTGGCGAGATGTCTCCATGCCACCTGTAACATTGTCCATTTTCTCTACAACTAAGATTTGGAAATCAATGGATTAATGCACATACCTGCTCACATTTTATCTTTCAGTTTCAACAAGAGATCATTTCATGACAGAATAAAGGAAACAGAATAAAACAAAAAGTATAAATGAGATCAAATCTAAGGGAAAAGCCATTCTTTTAGGAAAATAAATAACGTACTTGTTGCAAATCCCAATAGCAGTTTAGTCGGTTGAGAACTCTAGGTTCTTAGCTGTTCTCATGATTATGTAGTGCCTTGGGGACTCTAGAAATAGTTTAGAACTCACTAAATTTTTTTGTATTATAAAAGTCCTCAACCTGTATTCTCATTTATATTAATTTCCATAGGTGGAAGAATAACAGTGTATTTATTTACAAAATTGTGTCACTCAGACTCCCTGCCATTCTTGGCAGGTGTGACTCACTTATCTGCAAGGAGATTCCACAGCAAAAAACATTTAGCTCAAGTTTATACATAAAGTCCTAGTAAAAGAGATGCAAAGTCAAGGGTATTTGCCACTTTCTGTCCTGAGTTCACCACTAAGGCCTGACAATCTGCTTCTCCTTAGTGACACGTGAGTCTTTAACAGTTCACAAGAAGATGCCTAAGTGGGTTTCCAAATAATAATAATTTCCCAAGAAGACTTTTCCCCCAGCATTTTCCTGACTGTATATTACTGGAAAAGTTAGTGATGCAGTGTTAAATGAAAGCCACTGTTCTTATTCATTCTCAGAAGAATTAATTCTCTATGGTTATAAACTTATCATTCTAAAATGTCTAGGAACTGTCTCCTAAGGCAAAGGAAGAAAAGCAAAAATAAACAAATGGAACCTAATTAAACTCAAAAACTTTAGCCCAGCAAAGGAACCACTGACAAAATGAGAAGATAACCTATTGACTGAGAGAAGGTATTTGCAAATGATATGATTCATAGGGGTTCATATCCAAAATATATAAACAGCTTATACAACTCAATATCAAAAAACAAGCCAATTTAAAAAATGGGCAGAAGACCTGAATAGACATTTTCCCAAAGAAGATATACAGATAGCCAACAGGTAAGTGAAAAAATGTTCCACATCACTCATCACCAGGGAAACACAAGTCAAAGCGACAATGTCAGAACCACAGTGTCTCACACTGGTCAGAAAGTCTACAGATAACAAATATTAGTGAAGATGTGGAGAAAAGGGAACCCTAGTACACTATTGGTGAAAGTGTAAATTAGTACAGCCACTATGGAGAACAGTAAGGAGCTTCCTTAAAAAACTAAAAACAGAGCTACCACATGACCCAGCAATTCTACATCTGGGTATGTACCTGAAGAAAATGAAAACACTAATTTGAAAAGATACGTGAACTTCAGTGTTCATAGCAGCAGTATTTGCAATAGCCAAGATAAGGAATCAACTAAGTGAGCATCAGTGGAAGAACAGATCAAGCAGATGTGGTGCGTATGTACACAATGAAATATCACTCAGTCATAAACAAGAGTGAAATTCTGCCGTTTGTGACAACATGGAAGGGCCTGCGCGGTATCGTGTTTAGTGAAATAAGTCAGACAAAGAAAGATGAATACTGTATAATGTCACTTATATGTGGAATCTAAAAAATAAAACAAGCTAATGTAGTATATATAACAAAACAGAAAAAGACTCACAGATACAGAGAACAAACTAGTGGTTACCAGTTGGAAGAGAGGAGAGACAAGAGGGGCAGGAGATTAAGGGACACAAATTACAAATAAAATGAAAAACAAGGATATACTGTATAGCACAGGGAAATATAACCATTATTTTGTAATAACTTTAAATGGAATATAATCTGTAAAAATATTGAATCAACTATGTTCGACATCAAAACTAATATAATATTGTCAGTCAAATATCTCCACTAAAAATGTAGAAACAAAGTATACAAAGTGAAAAAATAGAAAAAGAATACCATGTCACATAAGAGTGTCTCTCTCCAGAAGGGACTCCCATGAAATCTAACCTCCAGCAGCTTGAGATCACGGTTGACTGTCCCTCTTGGTATCAACAGCTTTTGAAAAAATGATGACTCATTTTTTGAAGCATGGCTAGGGTTTATATATTACTTGTAGGCTAATGGATCCAGTCTATTTTATTCAGCAAGCCTTCCAGCCATGCAGGACCACGTGATAAGATTCTTGGAGCTCTCGTCAAGGAGCAGATGTGTGACCTAAAGTGAACCAGCCCCAGGGCTCCCGGCACCTTCCCTGGAGAAGCTGGTTGTGCTCTGCCCCAGGCCTCTCCAGTTCAGTCATAAGGAAATGTGTGGCTTGCATCACTTTCTCCCCCAAGCCTTTCCATGCATGCTTCTCCCCACCTAGAATGTTCTTCCCAGGCTTCTCCCCCAAGCTAAGCCCTCCCTGCTCTTCAAGACTCAGCTGGGTCACATCCTGTAAGAAACCTATGCTGACGTTTATCTCGCTGGGTCTCCCTCCTGATCACAGGACTCCCATCATGGTGTTGTCATGGTTTCACTACTCCAAGACCCCTTGCATACATGTGTGCTGTGTCACTTCAGTTGTGTCTGACTCTCTGCGACCTATGGACTGTAGTCCGCCAGGCTGCTCTGTGCATGGGATTCTCCAGGCAAGAATACTGGAGTGGGTTGCCATGCCCTCCTCCTGGGGATCTGCTCAACCCAGGCATTGAACCCGAGTCTCTTAGGTCTCCTGCATTGGCAGGTGGGTTCTTTACCACTAGCGCCACCTGGGAAGTCCCCAGTACCCCTTAGGGCAGGAAAATTTGTGCTGGTTTATCCCCAGCTCTTAGCTCAGTGTGTGGCACGTAGTAGGTATTCGTCACAGATTTATTCATTACGTTGTTTATTTAAATAAACAAGAATCTGCCTGCTGGCTGCCGAGGCCTGTGGAAAAAGAATCAACTGAGCTAGAGGCTATGCAAACAAACATACAAACCAACTCAGGGAGGGCTTGGCATTGGCAATGAGCATGGCATTTAGTTGAATAATTATCTTTTTTTCAAAAAATTACCATATAGACCCAGATATATAGTTAAAATAATCTGAGGGTTGTCTGACAGGCATGCTTATTCCTAGAAACTCCAAAGAACAAAATGTTTCATCTGCATTTTAGCAAAGCTACCCTTTAAAAAAATAAAACATGGAATGTTTACAAGTTTAGGTTCAGTTTTGATTCTTAAATCAAAACACAAGCCTCAGTCTGTCCTCAAACCACACACAGGGACCTTAAGTCCTGCCCCTTTTTTCCTGGAAGCTAGAGAAACCTCTGAAAATACTGACAGGCAGTCATTTTCAACCCTCTCTAATTTGTCTTCCATTTTACTTTTTAAAAACCCAGAACTGTCAGAGACAGATCATTCAGGTTTGTACAGAGTAAAAGGAATAAATACATTCACTTAAAAAATCCGTTAGGTTTCTCTTTGGTGCTAGAACACTCTTGGCCCCACCCACAAAGGCTAATGAACTGGTTGTAGGCACCAAGGCGGTGTATCTGTGTTTAAAAATAGGATTTGGATATAAAGCTGCTAACTTCAGGGACTGCTTAAAAATGCTAGACTGATGCAGACCAGAAGTAACGCTTGCTATAAAAACACACAGCATTTTTACCAGTTTTTACTCTTAACTCTTTAGCACAAATTCTCAGCCAGGAAAATAGTGGCAGACATCCTCTCTGAGCCTAGAAACTCCCCGTCTTCAGAGGGAGACCTCGGTGTGTAGACTGTTTTCACTTGAGGAAAACAAACAGGGAACACAGAAGGGTCCAAGCAGTCTGTTTTTTAACCTGAGCCCCTTTATTAGAAAGTGTTTCTGGACAGACTTTATCTTCAAAGTATTACTTTAGGTGTCATATATATGAAACATTGCCCCTCTTCAAGTACCCCCAAAGGTCAATTCTCTAGGATAATCCAACAATCACACCTTTTCTATAAAAGTGCTTGGTTTTTAAAAATTATTTTAAATTGAAGGATAATTGCTTTATAATATTGTGTTGGTTTCTACCATACATCAACATGAATCAGCCATAGGTACACATATGTCCCCTCCAGTGTTTTTTAAAATTTATTTACTCTCGGCTGCACTGGGTCTTGGTTGCCACTCGTGGGCTTTCTCCAGTTGCGGCAGGTGGGTTTCTCACTGTGTGGCTTTTTCTAGAGCCTGGGCTCTAGATCACCGGCTCAGTAGTTGTGGCACACAAGCATAGTTGCTCCACTGCATGTGGGACTTCCTGGCCCAGGGCCTGAGCCTGTGTCCCCTGCATCGGCAGGCAGATTCTTAACTCCTGGACCACTAGGGAAGTCCTATAAAAGCCCTTGATCTGGGCCACTAACCTTTTCCTCCCTGTCTTGATTCCAGCCATTCTGTAAGGTCTACTCTGAATCTCACTGGCCCGTTGTGCTAAGCCTTCCCTGATGATCTGATTCCACACCAACGGGACTCTGTATCTGAATGGCACTAAAATCAGCCCCTACAGATTGCCTCCCTCTTTCCAAGGTGTATCACATCATCACTGCGGTTAATCCTTCTGACTGCTATTTCACACATGAAAAAACTCGAGGCCCAGAGACGTTCAGTAACTTCCTTAGAGTCACACAGCTTAAAAGAGACTAAGTGAGATTCCAGGCCAGGAGATCTAACTCCAACATCCACGTTTACTCTGTAATTCCACTTTGCCTCTTGTGGAGTATTTCTTTTTCCTAAATATGGTTTCTTCCAAGAAAAATCCCTTGAGGAGAAGAACGGTGTCTTTTTTATTGTTAAGAGGACCAACTCGTGGTCTGCTAGTCTCATTTTTAATGTTTATTTTTTTGGCTGGGTTGGGTCTTAGTTGTGGCACGTGGCTCTTTGTTGCAGCACACGGGCTTCTCCCTAGGTGAGTTGCGTGGGCTCATTTGCTCCACAGCNACGGTGTCTTTTTTATTGTTAAGAGGACCAACTCGTGGTCTGCTAGTCTCATTTTTAATGTTTATTTTTTTGGCTGGGTTGGGTCTTAGTTGTGGCACGTGGCTCTTTGTTGCAGCACACGGGCTTCTCCCTAGGTGAGTTGCGTGGGCTCATTTGCTCCACAGCACATGTGATCTTGGCTCCCTGACCAGTGATTGAACCTGAGTCTCTTGTGTTGGATGGCAGATTCTTAACCACTGGATGACCAGGGAAGTCCAGGACTATGTCTCCTTTATCTTTCTTTTATATTCATCATTCTTAGAGGTCTACCAAGTACTTGTCATGTTTGGGGCAAATATGGATGTGGAGGGTCCAGAGATAGAGCTCATGACTGGGCCTCCAGGACAGGAAAGAAGAATAGAGTCCTGCCTGGTGCTCAGGATGATGTCTACCAGTTTGACTGTAGGAAACACAACCTTTCATTGGTATCTGGGACTTCCCAGTAATACCAGGTACATTCCCAAGGGATGTAATAAAGACATTTCTATCTTGAACACTATTTCAGGTTTCATTACAAAAAGTACTGTCTGGTGAGAAGGTGTCATCCTTGATTCTAACAACACCTACACAGTGTGGTCTGATGCTCATTTGAAAGCTTGCTTACCCAGCTGTAATGCTACCCTGCAGAACTAAGCAGCAAGGCAGACATCTGTGACTAATGGCTGGGTTGGGTCTTAGTTGTGGCACGTGGCTCTTTGTTGCAGCACACGGGCCTCTCCCTAGGTGAGTTGCGTGGGCTCATTTGCTCTACAGCACATGTGATCTTAGCTCCCTGACCAGTGATTGAACCTGAGTCTCTTGTGTTGGATGGCAGATTCTTAACCACTGGAAGACCAGGGAAGCCCAGGACTATGTCTCCTTTATCTTTCTTTTATATTCATCATTCTTAGAGGTCTACCAAGTACTTGTCATGTTTGGGGCAAATATGGATGTGGAGGGTCCAGAGATATAGCTCATGACTGGGCCTCCAGGACAGGAAAGAAGAATAGAGTCCTGCCTGGTGCTCAGGATGATGTCTACCAGTTTGACTGTAGGAAACACAACCTTTCATTGGTATCTGGGACTTCCCAGTAATACCAGGTACATTCCCAAGGGATGTAATAAAGACATTTCTACCTTGAACACTATTTCAGGTTTCATTACAAAAAGTACTGTCTGGTGAGAAGGTGTCATCCTTGATTCTAACAACACCTACACAGTGTGGTCTGATGCTCATTTGAAAGCTTGCTTACCCAGCTGTAATGCTACCCTGCAGAACTAAGCAGCAAGGCAGACATCTGTGACTAGGAATGTTGTATTAGAGGAGGTTCTTACTGAGAAAGATTCAGATGTCTGTCTTTATTCTTTATCTGAAATCCCTTAAGGTAGCATCCTGCTGGGCAGGACCACAAAATAAGATTTTCCTGTTCAGGGAATGTTCCAGAGAAAAAATAGCCCATAACTTAGAAGGTGGCTTCTGCCTGGATGATAAATTGTCCAGGACAGAGGGTGCACCAAGCTGTAACCGTCCAAGAAGGGGCTTTTTATAAAGTGGCTGACATGCTGCACAGTCACCACTAGCATGCTGACCTGTCTGGGTGACTCAGCAATTCTCTGACTTGTTCAGCAAATTCTCTGGAAGGAACTTAAGTTATATCCTAACTTGTATCTGCATAAGTGACATAAAAAGAGAACTAAAGAACAGCTGGGGCTTCCCTGGTGGCTCAGATGGTAAAGAGTCCACCTGCAATGTAGGAGATCTGGGTTCGATCCCTGGGTCGGGAAGACCCCCGGGAGAAGGGAATGGCAACCCACTCCAGTATTCATCCTAACTTGTATCTGCATAAGTGACATAAAAAGAGAACTAAAGAACAGCTGGGGCTTCCCTGGTGGCTCAGATGGTAAAGAGTCCACCTGCAATGTAGGAGATCTGGGTTCGATCCCTGGGTCGGGAAGACCCCCGGGAGAAGGGAATGGCAACCCACTCCAGTATTCTTGCCTGGAGAACTCCATACACAGAGGTGCCTTCCGGGCCACAGTCCATAGGGTCACAAAGAGTCAGATATGACCGAGTGACTAACAGACACACACACACAAAGAACAGTTTTGAAGAAAAAGCTACGGAGATGCCTTTACAAACTCTGATAAATAACGGAGTTTCTATTTTATTTCCTTCCAACTTCTCCTTCAGAGAAACCTCTTCCTTCGCTGAATATTCTTTTTTGTTTCTTCCTTTTTATTTTAAAGTTGAGTGCGTTTCTCCAGACTTCAAAGGGATGTGTGTGAAGGAAGAACTTATCTTTCTGCCTCTTACCATGTTGGGTCACCAGAATCTTATCAACAAGAAAGAGGCATCACTGTTCAAAGTAAAGAGAAAACACATCTGGAAAATATCAGTATTTGCGTTCATCAAGGCTGTGTTTAAAGACAAAAACTGCATGTTGTATTATCTTCTTTTTGTCAGTAGACGCCTGAGGGATGGGGGCCTTGGAGTAGAGAAAGACAAATAAGAACATGGTCTTGCCTTCGACTTGTCTCACCCTCTCAATCTCATCCTCCTTTATCCTGGTGAGATACAGCCAGAGCAGGCCAAGCAATCTTTGGGATTTTAAGCTTTCAGGGAGGGCCCTGAGTCGCAGCAATTGCCTTAGAGATCACTGAGTATTGATTGATTGCCTTTATAGAAGTCAGTCATAATTTACAATTCAACCATCCATCCATCTTCTCATTAATTCACTCAGTAAACTTTATTGGGTCCCAGTTATGTACTATGAGCCACGTGCTAGTAGGAGATTTAATAAATAAAAGACAGCCTCCTGTCTTTTTGGAGCTTACAGTTTGGGTGGTGGGACAGACCCACCGGAAGTAATGATATAGAGTGAAAAATAATGCCATGGGGACCAGCAGGTGGGCACCCAACTCAGCTCTCAGGGACTGCTTGCAGGACACGTGTCTGAGGGACACATGATGGGAAAGAAGGAAGAGAAAGTCATGAGAAAAAGGTGGAGGAGGGAAAATGTGTTCCAGGCAAATGGACCCACACAAACAGGCCAGAGCCGAGGCCTTTCCCCTCTCATAACAACAGAGGAAATATCTGTACTTTAAAAACAAACAAACTAACCCCCCTCCTTTGGATCTATCTGTATAATTAAAGATTCTAGACGTTCCCCCCCACCCCCCCAGAGGTAAAAATGACAAAATACCACATAGAGGTATTTCTCATCTCTGTTTACTTTTGTGACATCACATAGTGCCCAGCCTTAAAGATACCAGTTAAATGACAGTTTGATTTCAAGCTTCTTTTTTATTTGAGTTCACTAGGAAAAGTTGTGGAGAAGTGAGTAATGACCTCAGTAACCTAGTAAAGGAAGGTAGCCAGGCTGAATTACCTAGGACATAAAACACCCTCCTTTTCCCCATTAGGTTTCCTCCCCCGCCTCCCTCTGTCCAGTTTTCACCATGATTTAATAGCCTTTCTTAACACTTGCTCTGTTAATCCTGGGTGAGATTAACTCATTGCAACTGGATAAAATGGCCTGGTAATTTTCCATATTTCCACTGCCCAAGTTCATCACTCAGCACACTATGGGAACCCATACAATTTTCCATGGAAATAGGTTTAGAAGTGGACTCCACAAGCCTTGACTATATTATTTTTAATATGTTTTGCCATTCTCATGGCTAGAACTGTAAAAACACAGTTATGAAGAAGAAAGGAAGAGAGAGTCCTTTAGACTGCAAGGAGATTAAACCAGTCAATCCTAAAGGAAATCAACCCTGAATATTCACTGGAAGGACTAATGCTGAAGCCGAAGCTCCAATACTTTGGCCACCTGATGTGAAGAGCCAACTCAATGGAAATGACACTGACGCTGGGAAAGACTGAAGGCGAAAGCAGAAGAGGAGGGCAGAGGATGAGATGGTTAGATGGCATCATCAACTCAACAGACATAAGTCTGAGCAAACTCTGGGAGACAGTGAAGGACAGGGGAGCCTGGCGTGCTGTAGTCCACGGGGTTGCAAAGAGTTCAGCACGACTTAGCAACTAAACAACAACAAGGAAGAGAGAGATTTAGCTGCTCTACTGGGCCCAACCTCAGAAGAGGTGGCTCAGTTATATCATCTTTGCTCATCGCAAGCACCTTGAAGAATGGCACCATTACTGTTATTTTAGAAGGTAAAAAGTCAGTAACACTGAGAGGTTGCAATTCATACCCAGGTTACACAGCCACGCAAGGACTTAGCGTAATTCCTGCCACGTCAACAAGCACTTAATAAACACTAGCAATTGCTCTTCAAATGGTGGACTCAAGAACTGAGGGACCATTCTCATTCCAGTACACTGTTGTCTCAGGAAACCACTAAATCCTGGGAGAACAGTGGGAGGAGTTTCAAGCTGGAGGGAATTCACGTGGCATCTTTCTGTCCCCAGGTCACATCGATGGGGCAGGGAACAGAGATGGGGACGTGCGGAATTCTCCACTCTTAACCTGTCAGGGTGAAGATGAGCAGACCCCATGTCTGCCTCTCTTGCTGAAACCAGACGACACGTCTGTTTCACGTGTCTCCGTGAGGCTTCCATGGCTGTTTCCTATAAAAGCGTTTACATAGTTTGTGATTCTGAATCAGGACACCTTCACCTGTGGTGTCTGGAATGCCTGCAAGGGGGGCGGGGGGCGGGCAACCAACCCACTTTATCTGCAAGTCTGGAGGATTCAGGCAAAAATCCTGCACCAATCTTAAACCAGACATGTTCAAAGATTATCTGATAAGCTATAAAGCACAGCTGACATGGTGGTGCCATCTCTGTGTTTCATTTCTACANTGCAAGGGGGGCGGGGGGCGGGCAACCAACCCACTTTATCTGCAAGTCTGGAGGATTCAGGCAAAAATCCTGCACCAATCTTAAACCAGACATGTTCAAAGATTATCTGATAAGCTATAAAGCACAGCTGACATGGTGGTGCCATCTCTGTGTTTCATTTCTACAGGGAGTGTTTTTCTGGAGCTAGATAAACAACAGTGACCAAAGTAAATGCGCTGAAGAGAAAAAAAGGGAATTATAAGGCCAGTCCTCGGGTGACGTAAGTCGTGTCTCTGGAAGTCTTACCCTCTGTAATAGAGTTTTCCTGTGTGCTGACTCCAGGGTTTTTGTGGGGCCTCTTAAAGATAAGATGAAAAAAGGCAGAGGAAGAGGGAGTATCTGGAAATAAATAGGAAAAAGCAATAAAGAGGGAAAAAAATTACAACTCATAAAAGGACCATGATTATGGTTGAAATGACTCAAGAGGAATTGCTCTTTCTTTCCTTTCAGATTCCACAGCTATAAGAAGCTCAAGACATAAAGATGGAGCTTCAGAGGTTTAAGTTTTGCATCTGAATTGTATTAATGAACTACTTCATGCCTGCAAATGTACTTGTGTTTTCAGGTGTAAATGAACGAAAGGAAACTTGCTTTTTAGAAGGAAAAAGAAAACAGTACTTACCTTTGTATCCCAAAATGGCTACTGTGATGGTAAGCAAGGCACATAAAATGTATAGTAGTATGATAGAAAGCTTCAGTGCCCAGTTATTTTTACATTTGGTACATTGTGTTCCTTCTTGAATACCTGTAAGAAAAGGCAAATCTTAACAACAGTAACCAGTCAGAAGTAAGTAACAGTCATTTCAGAAGTAAGTTTTTGCATTTTGGTTTAAATACTATAAGAATATAGTTTTCACATATGCCTTTCTATAGGTTGAGTGGTATTTTAAAATCAAACATACTCACCACTTGAGCAACACATTTAACACAACTTAAATATTGCCATTATGTTATTATAAACATATTTCAGTTCAGTTCAGTTCAGTCGCTCAGTCGTGTCTGACTCTTTGTGACCCCATGAATCGCAGCATGCCAGGCCTCCCTGTCCATCACCATCTCTCGGAGTTCACTCAGACTCACGTCCATNGGCAAAGTAATGTCTCTGCTTTTGAATATACTATCTAGGTTGGTCATAACTTTTCTTCCAAGGAGTAAGCGTCTTTTAATTTCATGGCTGTAGTCACCATCTGCAGTGATTTTGGAGCCCCAAAAAATAAAGTCTGACACTGTTTCCACTGTTTCCCCATCTATTTCCCATGAAGTGATGGGACCGGATGCCATGATCTTCGTTTTCTGAATGTTGAGCTTTAAGCCAACTTTTTCACCCTCCTCTTTCACTTTCATCAAGAGGCTTTTTAGCTCCTCTTCCCTTTCTGCCATAAGGGTGGTGTCATCTGCATATCTGAGGTTATTGATATTTCTCCCAGCAATCTTGAATGACTTGAAAATAGCACAGAACTTTGTTTCATGGAACACTTTCCAAATCACATTCCATTATGATAAGATCTCTACATGACAAAAGATTTAAAACACCCAAATCTACCTGTTTTGGCCATTGTTGGATCAACAGTAATTCAAACACAACTAACCCCCCCCCCGAAAAAAAAAGTGACTTTTCGCTTGACGTTTGTTTCAGTGGTGTGCTTGAGTTAATTCCTACCATTTTCAAGAGTTACTTGTCAAATTTGTAGGAATTTGGAGAGTTGGTTGTTAAATTGTTGGCAGCTTGAAATCAACCCTGGAGGGACTATTTACACCATGGAAATTTGCAAACACTATACATGATGCCCTCACACATCCCAAATTGGTTTACCAGCATGCCACTGGCTGTAATGTACTATATAACTTAATCATGTACTATAACTTACTATAGCAGAAAATATAGGTAATTTTAGGATTAAAATGTTCAATATACAACCACTTTTGTACATTACATATATGCAGGAAACAGACACCGACCCTTGTTTATCACAGTGATATGAATAACACTAGGGAACAACCAGAAAAACCAGACATTTCTGATGAGAAGAGGTAAATTTTTATTGCTCACAGTTGAACTGTTTGAAAAACACTCTAGTCTAAGTGGTAAACCACCATCACTTCTGCAAGGGACTCCAGAAACTAACCCATAAAAAGGGAACTTGCCTTAGTTTTATTAGAAACACAGAAGACAAAGGGTCTGGACACTTTAATGTGAAAATCACACTGTAAGGCATGTCGGGAGAGTCCTCCTTGCCCTGACTGGTTTTCCTATGTGCATCTCACTAATAGAGTCCCCCAGGAGCAATAGCACATAAAGGACTGATCTCCTAGAATTGTGCTCAATAACTTTTGATGGATAAATTGTGAAGAGTAAGCCACAGCCGAAGTTCCTCCCCTTTGGTTTGTAATTTTACGCCTAGTGCCCTTCTTCAGTGAAAAGAGTCCTTCAGCTGTGTTTAATGCAAAATGATGAAAGAAACAGCATAGAACAATGCCTCAAATTTAACTTCCAGGGTTTAACCCATCCCTCCAGTGTTCTGGGTTATACACCCAAGGGGTGGGGGGTTCAAGCTCTCTCTTCCATGGCTTAGAGCAGTGATTCTTCAACTTTCTTATTTCCATCCCTCAATACTACCACCATCCCATCCCATGGCTTCACTTGAAGGGCTCGTTAAAACACAGCCTTTCTAATTCAGGAAGTCTGAGAAGGCACTTGAGAATCTGAATTTCCAACAAGTTCCCAGGGGCTGTGATGCTGCAGGTCTGGCCACCATGTGTTAGAACAGTGCTTCTCAAAAAGTGCTCACAAGTCACGTTGAAATGCAGATCTGATTCAGTAGGTCTGAGGTAGGAACTAAGACTCTGCATTTCTAACTAGGTCTAGGAGATGCTTCACTGGAGGAACACATTTTGAGGTGCTAAGGTTTGTTTTAGGAGATGGTCGTGCTGGATCAACCTTTGGTTAACCAGTCCCTGGAAGGTGAATCTGTAAAATGAGGCTCACTGATCAAATAGACCTACTGAGGTAGGAACTAAGACTCTGCATTTCTAACTAGGTCTAGGAGATGCTTCACTGGAGGAACACATTTTGAGGTGCTAAGGTTTGTTTTAGGAGATGGTCGTGCTGGATCAACCTTTGGTTAACCAGTCCCTGGAAGGTGAATCTGTAAAATGAGGCTCACTGATCAAATAGACCTAGAGCTAACCAGCTTCTCAGTATCGTGTTTTTCTCGCTTCTTTTTCTCCTTTCCTTCCCATCCTCCTTCCATCGCCACCCGGATGTTTCAGTGCCATCTCCTGTGTCCAAAACTAACATCAGTACCAGTCCTGCCAAGCCAGACCTCCAACTTCCAACTAACTTATTTCCATCCCTAAATACTACCACCATCCCAATCTTTCAGGTACTCAAACTCAGACATCTTAAAGTCTTCTCTTATAATTATTCTCTAATTCAATCAACCACCAGATACTTTTAATCTTCCTATAGATATTTTTGTCATGATCATCCATCTACAGTTTATTGATGTTCACTTACTGGCAACCTGTTCCAGTATTCTTGCCTGGAGAATCCCATGGACAGAGGAGCCTGGTGGTCCATGGGATCACAAAGAGTTAGACACAACTGAGCGACTAACACTTTCACTTTACTGCCTACACCATGCCAGACTCTGATCTAGGGACTTCACATAATCACCCTTCAAGTGGGGAGCAAGGGCTGAAATGACATCCCACAGACATCATAGCTAGGATTTAAACCGGGGTCTGTCAGACTCCAAATACCATGATATCTCCCCTACATCATGGTGCCACTGTCTCTCTGGTCAAGCTTTCTTATCCATTTCCACGGCCCCAGTCCTAGTGTGAGATCTTCTCATCTCAGTGGAAGATTCTTCTTCCATTCCCACTGGAATCCAGCCTCACCCTGTAACAAAACACTGCTGACCTTATGAAGGTGCCAGAAAGAAAAAAAAACAACAAGAAAACTTTCAACATTCACTCTTAACTAAAGGATGAACACACACACAAACACGTTCATCTGCTCTTAAACTCTCTGTAATCTTGAAAGTTTAAAATGAAACAAAGGCCTCTTATACGCAGGCTTCCCAGGTGGCACTCATGGTAAAGAATGTGCCTGCCAATGCACGAGATGTAAGAGACATGGGTTCGATCCCTAGATCAAAAAGATCCTCTAGAGAAGGGCATGGCAACCCACTCCTTTATTCTTGCCTGGAGAATCCCAGGGACAGCGGAGCATGGCAGGCTACAGTCCATAGGGTCCCAAAGAGTTGGACACAAATGTCTCTCTGGTCAAGCTTTCTTATCCATTTCCACGGCCCCAGTCCTAGTGTGAGATCTTCTCATCTCAGTGGAAGATTCTTCTTCCATTCCCACTGGAATCCAGCCTCACCCTGTAACAAAACACTGCTGACCTTATGAAGGTGCCAGAAAGAAAAAAAAACAACAAGAAAACTTTCAACATTCACTCTTAACTAAAGGATGAACACACACACAAACACGTTCATCTGCTCTTAAACTCTCTGTAATCTTGAAAGTTTAAAATGAAACAAAGGCCTCTTATACGCAGGCTTCCCAGGTGGCACTCATGGTAAAGAATGTGCCTGCCAATGCAGGAGATGTAAGAGACATGGGTTTGATCCCTAGATCAAAAAGATCCTCTAGAGAAGGGCATGGCAACCCACTCCTTTATTCTTGCCTGGAGAATCCCAGGGACAGCGGAGCATGGCAGGCTACAGTCCATAGGGTCCCAAAGAGTTGGACAGAACTGAAGTGACAGCATGCATGCAGAGTGAAAATATTTTTTGGAATTGGGAGGGGAGAAGAACAGGTAGAAGGAAATCAACCGTGAATATTCATCAGAAGGACTGATGCTGAAGTTGATGCTCTAATAACTTTAGCTACCTGATGCAGAGAGCTGACTTATTGGAAAAGACCCTGATGCTGGGAATGATTGAAGGTAAAATCAAGTCAATCAATGGAATGATTGAAGGTAGAAGGAGAAGGAGGTGGCAGAGGATGAGATGGTTGGATGGCAACACCGATTCAATGGACATCAACTTGCGCAAACTCCGGGAGGTGGTGAGGGACAGGGAAGCTTGTCATACTGCAGTCCATGGGGTTGTGAAGAATCAGACATGACTTGGCGAATGAACAACAACAAAAGCAGAGGCAGACCCACAGACCTGCTGCATCTCATGTTGAGAAAGCAGTTAACACGCTTTGGTGGCAACTGTAAAACACAGGAGAGTAGACCCCAGCTGCTGTGGAAAGACTAGATGACACTTTCATGGCTGATGTGAGGTTGCATTCCTTTTGGGTTTTAGGACCTTGGCGGCGGGGGGCGGGGGGGTGGTGGTGGTGGTGGTGAACGTTTCACATCTCTCTAGGGCTATTTCTTACACTCCATTAGAAGAGCCTCAGAAGATTTGGTCAGACGGGAGATGACAGTAGATAACAGAATCTGGGGCTACAGGGTTGCCTAGAGGTCACCTGGTCAAGCACCATCCTGTTACTGATGGGGAGTGTGAGGCCAGGTACAGCAGAATCAGAAAGAATGCATCCTGATTCCTGGTGTAGGGGTCCTTCCCTCCCCTGACTGCCATGCCAGCCGGCTCTGGGTTTATCCCTGGACATCTTGGTCTGACAGCTCTGCTCCCAGACAGCTGTCACTGGCCCACATGCCGAAGAGCAGGGTCACTTCCTTGTGACATGCATTTCTCCTTGCTGACTCTATCAGCATTTAATCAACATCAGATGGCACCTCCCGTCCCACTTGACACACTTTCTCTGTCTTGTTTTTTCTCCCTCCCAAGACTTATTTTTCATAAGAATTCTGTTTTATCTTTCCCTCTCTGCCCTCCGCTGGGAGGACATCTGGCCAAACATACGGATGCCTACTACAAAGAGACCCTGCTGGCTCAGGGAGCTGGGGGACCCCCTCCTCCTTGGACCTAGATGGTCACAGAAAACATTCAAGAGAGATATCCCCCTGTTACCAGCCTCTGTAGTGTTTGTTTTCTTAGCATTACTTTCCAGAGACGGGGGACTTGATTCCCACTGCGAGGGGCGGGTAGGAAGGGCAGGGAATGGATCGAGGCGAGGCTGTGGAGAAGAGATTCTAGCTCAGGAAGTGAAACTGCTGTGTCCCTCACCACTGAGAGAGCCAGATTATTACAGAGCCTGGCCCAAGTAGCACATCTGCAGTTCAGCAGCCCACAGACAGAACGTGTCTGCAGGATCCGTGCCCTCCCTCAGGCTACCCGCCTTGCTCCAGCCCCACTGAATCGGATTCTAGGCTCCTGTTCTGAATGCATCTTCCAGTGTTCAAGGCTGTATTATACAAAAAACATTGAGGAAGCCAAAGGAAGTCAGAATCCCTCTGGCTAACTCCTTGAGTATCCGTGGAAGTTCAGAATAGGCTGACAACTTGGTCCCCAGTCCACAAGCTCCTGGTTCCCTGATTCATCCTTATTTCCAACAACACATTTGTTTAAAGTGAGAAGATGGGGGTCGATGGGGCCGCCAATCAGTGGGTACTTAGCTGGTTGGAGAGAATACATTGAAACGCTGCAGGAAATGATGGTGCAGAAGGCCAGAAAAATTGACCAGCAAAGAGAATTCCTTTCTGCTGTGGTTCTCCATAAAGAGCCCTCCCAAGTTCTGTGGCCCAGCCCCAATCTAGTTTGTTTTTCTAATTTTTTTGGAAAACAAGAGTCTCTTTCACTAGCATATTTTTCGACCATTACCAAAGGAGGGCTCTCTGTTAACACGACTGCGTACTGATCAGCAAGCGGCCTTCCTCCCTAAGTGAAGGCTGGTGCTGCGGGCGAATGCAGGGCACTTCCCAGCTGTCTTAATTACCATAAGCGTCCAGAGCTCAGTGGTGTTGCCATAAAGATCATGTTACCACAGAGAAGCTTCAGAAAGCTGGTAGATGGCAAATTCAGAAAACCACAGGTTTTGATCTGAGTTTTTTTTTTTTATCTGAGTTTTGTAGTAACCTTTCCATGTGGTTTTCTTATAGCTATTAATCTACTTCCTGGTGGCATATATTCCCATAAACCCATGAGAAGGATTTGGCCCTAACAGTAAAACTGATGATTCAAATTCATCCCTATGATTAAAATGCCCTGAAAAGCAACAAAACAGTAAGAGTTAACATCCTAGTTAGTTACTTGGATGTTGGGCAATATCACTAGAATAGAAGTTAAATACATAAAACATTTTATCCATGAACAATTAGTTTTCCTTTGTTATAAAGACTATTTACTAAATGATGGGATACGGGTTTAGCTAGCATTAAAAAAACTTATTAATGAGTATTTAGTTTCCAAAATACAAATCCCTGGAAACCTTAATAGGGGCTCCCTGGTGGCTCAGATGGTAAAAAGTCCTCCTGCAATGCAGACCTGGATTCCATACTGGGTGGGGAAGATCTCCTAGAGAAGGGAATCACAGCCCCCTCCAGTATTCTTGCCTGGAAAATTCCATGGACAGAGGAGTCTGGCGGGCTACAGTCCATGGGGTCGCAAAGAGTAGAAATGACTGAGCAAACACATGGACACCTTACTATGCCAAGTTTCTTAAAGAATGCAGGGAATCATGATAACAGGAGGACAAGAATTAAAAACAAAATCACTTTCTGGGCAAAATAAATAAAGCCTCACCACATCTCAATATTCATAAAGATGTATCCAAATCAGAAAAATAATTTACATGAGTTTTATGAATTTGAAATCTTCAGCATTCCTCCTAAGCTTATATTAATATTCTGCACATTTATTAAATGTATAGTTTCTTTCATTAATATTTTTTCATGTATATGCATGGGGCTTCCCCATTGATTTAGCAGTAAAGAATCCCCCTGCAATGCAGGAGGCACAAAAGACACTGGTTCAAACCCTGGGTCCGGAAGATCCCTGGAGGAGAAGTGGCTAACCACTCTAGTATTCTTGGTTGGAAATCCCATGGACAGAGGAGCCTGGTGGGCTATGGTTCATGGGCTTGCAGAGTCAGATGTGACTGAAGCAACTAAGCATGCGTATATGTATATAAATGGAAGCCAGTTCTGTTTTGGTTTTAATGTAAAAGGTATACATGCATTATTTGTTTAAAATTTATAATGTATACCTTGTCTGCTAAAAAAAGAATTGTTAAAGACAAAAGCTAGATAATGATGTCACTCAGAACATACAAAGTCTGCCATGATGTATAGTGTTTCAAAAGAATGCTATTACTTTCTCCACGTAGTTTTATAATAAGAAATCCTTTATTATATGAACTGTAAACAAATGCCTTCAGTTCTGAGGAGAGGAATCCTCACCCTGGGGGGCAATTCATCCATCACGTCTCTTACATCTGCCCCTCGCACTGGCCGCTTCCTCCTGGCCCTCTTCCTATTCATTTCATTCTATGGGCATGGAATTTATTGTCAACCCTCCTAATGATACACTTCAGCAGCCCTGACTACTTCATTATCAGCATCACCAAACAATGTCCTTCTGTGATCAGGCATTCAATCTTTTAATTAAAAGGACGCATGAAAATTCGGCTCCAGCTTGGGCCATTAGACTCTGCCATATAATTGAGCTGGACACTTGGACTGCACAGGTATTTGGAGGAAAGCCACGAGATATTTGCTTAGTGGATGAGAGTTTGCTCTTGCAGCAAATGTGACGAGGAATTGCTAAGGATGGTGGCCAGTCTAGAGGACCCGATGTGCCACATACCCCTGCCCAGCTACTTTGTCATTGAACCGTGTCCAACTCTGTGACCCCCATGGACTGTAGCCTGCCAGGCTCCTCTGTCCATGGGATTCTCCAGGCAAGAATACTGGAGTGGGTTGCCATTTCCTCCTCCAAGGGATCTTCTTGATCCCTGGATCAAACCCGCGGCTCCTGCATTGGGAGGCAGATTCTTTTACCACTGAGCCACCAGGGAAGCCACGTCCTTTAATAATCTTGCCAAGCAGGACTTCTGATCCCAATTTATAGATTTTTAGGAAAGTGGGGGTCAGCGAGGTTGAGCACCTAAGCCAGTAAAGTGGCTGAGCTGGGACCTAAACCCAAATGATCACAGGTTGCTCCTCCAAGGTTGCTGACCTCCAGAGGTGAAAGCAAAACAAAGCCAAGTGAAGTATGCCTAAAGAGATAAATCGGAGGCGGCAAACAGGTCACACTTGTGGAATGTTCTGTTGAAACCCAGGGCTATAGAAACATCCTTTCAAATACTGAGAGATGAGCCTTTCTCAGAAATGAAGAAACAGGGAATGAGATGGTTGGATGGCATCACCGACTCAATGGACCCGAGCCTGAGCAAACTCGGGGAGACAGTGAAGGAGAGAGAAGCCTGGCATGCCGCAGTCCACGGGCTCACAAAGAGCTGGACACAATTGAGCCACTGAACAACAGCCACGAGCAGGAAAACCTGGTCTCCAGCAAGTTAACCACTACAGGCCTGAGGTTTCTACAGGCTATAATTTCTCTTCCTATTCTATGGTGACGTACTTGAGCAGCAAGTTTATTCCACTCTAAATAAATCCTCATTATCTCTTGGAGGGGTCAGGACTGGCTTGGAGCTTTGGCTGGTAAGGTCTGTTGGCCCCTCAGAGAAATCGTCCCCAGTGGTGGTGAAATTTCTGGAATGGAGTGGCCTGGGAAGAGAAGATAATTTTATTTTTTAAGAAAATTATTTATTTATTTGCATGTGCTGGGCCTTAGTTGCAGCACATAGGATCTTCAGTTACAGCATGTGGGATGTTTAGTCACCTCTTAGCTGTGGCAATGTGGAATCTAGTTCCCCGACCAGGGATCAAACCTGGGTCCCCTACATTGGGAGCACAGAGTCTTAGCCACTGGGTCACCAGGGAAGTCCCTGAGAAGGTAGATTTATACTCAGTAATTTCAAGGTAAACTATGAGGCATGCAGAACCTTGAGCTTGAAACCAAAAGTTGGCTGCTCTCTTGAGTTTTCTTCTAAAGTTCTAGTTCACTGAAATAGAAGCCTTAAAAATCAATGGCTAAAAAAAAAAAAAAAGTCAATGGCTAACCCATCTTTGGACCCAAATAGTTGCTGGTGGTTCAAGGCTGCAGGAGTTGGGTGAGATAAGTTAGTGGAAAGGAAGGAAGTGAAATAAGGCTTTCTTAAGTGGTAATAAAAAGTTAATGTATCAAGCGGGTTTCCCTGGTGGCTCCCTGGTAAAGAATCTGCCTGGCAATGCAGGAGACACAGGTTCAATCCCTGGTCCAGGAAAGTGCCACATGCTGCGGAGCAACTAAGCTCGTGTGCTACAACCACTAAGCATGTGCTCTGGAGCCTGGGAGGCGCAACTGCTGAAGCCCGCGCACCACATGAAGACTAGCCACCACTCATTGCAACTAGAGAAAAGCCTGTACAGCATGAAGATCCTGCACAGCCAAAAAATAAAATAAATAAATACAATGATTCAAAAATTAACATCTAGCCTCCTAACCGCCCCCCCCTTTTTGAAAAAAAAACCTACTTAGAGAAATTCAGAAAAATCCAATCCTTTTTACAAATACCAGCTTGACCCCGTGGCTCAGAAATCCACTGCCACACTAACAGCTCCAGGTGGTTTGGAGTAGATTTCAAGATGCTCACTGCTAGCATCCTCTGACAATGCAGGTCCTTAGCACCTCACAGTCCAGAAGAGGTCAGTGGTCGACTCGGCCAGTGTCCATCTTACTAGTGAGTGAACTGCAGCCCGGTGAACTTGACTGCCCTCCCAGGCTGGCCCTGGCTTCAAGACTCAGGTCTCTGAATTCTCCGCCTAAGTTCTTTAAATCCCAAAACACAGCCCACCATACTTCTTTCTTACTCTATCCTATTTATTCAAGAAACAAGGATGTAGCATTTAGTCTGTACCAGGCACTGGGTATCACGGTGAACAAAACAGATGACAATCTCTGTCCTTATAGAACTTACACGAGAGTGGGAGGATATTTTAACAACGCTGCTGTTGTTGTTTAGTTGCTAAGTTGTGTCTAACTCTTTTGCGATCCCATGGACCATAGCCCACCAGGCTCCTCTGTCCATGGGATTTCCCAGGCAAGAATACTGGAGTGGGCTGCCATTTCCTTCTCCAGGGGAAGCAAGAAATGGACAGAGGGCGTGTGGAGAGCAGGTGGATGGCAGTGGAAACAGGTGGTCAGAGAAGGCTTCAGGGAGGAAGATCTGAGCACAAGCTGGAAGCAGCATGGGGCGCCTGGGCTGGGTGCTCACAGCGCGCCCTCAGGGTCTGCCTGTTTCCTTTCCACATCCTAAGACTGGCCCTCCATCTCCCTGCAACACTCTTCTCTTACCAAATGCCTTCTTCTTAAAAAAAACCTTCCTCACAAGTTTCTTCCTGGATGAATCTTTTCCTAACGAGCCTCCCCCAAGCCCTGAACCCCCTCGGTTCTTCTGAAAGTCACAAGATGTAAATCTATTAGGTTCATTTGTGTGGTTTTCAAATAATTCAAATGCCATCATCTTGGCTACCAGCTGGTGTATATGTGTGTTAATTGCTGAGTCGTATCTGGCTCTTTTCGACTCAATGGACTGTAGCCCGCCAGGCTCCTCTGTCCATGGAATTTTCCAGGCAAGAATACTGGAGTGGATTGCCATGTCCTCCTTCAGGGGATCTTCCCAACCCTGGACAGAGCCCGGGTCTTCCACCCTGCAGGCAAATTCTGGTGGTCTGAACCACCAGGGAAGCTGAGGNCAATGGACTGTAGCCCGCCAGGCTCCTCTGTCCATGGAATTTTCCAGGCAAGAATACTGGAGTGGATTGCCATGTCCTCCTTCAGGGGATCTTCCCAACCCTGGACAGAGCCCGGGTCTTCCACCCTGCAGGCAAATTCTGGTGGTCTGAACCACCAGGGAAGCTGAGGGCTGCTTTCGCCTTTCTCTGAACAAACCAAATGCCTTCTGTACCCCTTATACGCCCTTCAGATTCACATACATGAGCCTGGAGCATAGAGCCCATCATGGACACACATGCCGTCACCCCTCAGCTGGCCCCAGTCACATGACTGGCAATAGCGCCATGTACGAGGCTTTCACACCCTTCTCCCCCACTTTGTGGCCAGCTTCCAGTGTGACAAGGGACACACTGAGCTTGGTGTCCCGGAGGCCAGGGTGTAGCCGTCCTGGGAGAGCATTCAGTTAAGGGTCAAAATACAGACACATGGAGAAGGAAATGGCAACCCACTCCAGTATTCTTGCCTGGAGAATCCCAGGGATGGGGGAGCCTGGTGGGCTGCCGTCTATGGGGTCACACAGAGTCGGACACAACTGAAGTGACTTAGCAGCAGCAGCACAGACACATAGGACACCTTCCAACCAAACAAGCAGGAACCCCGGGCTCCAGAGCAAGCATTTCCTTTTCACCCCTGGAGGGGAGGGCAGTGGGATTTACTAACCAAAGAAATGCAGATCTATAGACTTTTCTGGTTTGCAAGGCTGTGTCTGGCATCCCTCAGCTCTCACAGAATTAAAACCAACAGAACAGAAGTGAGAAAGCAAACTCACAGCCCAACACTTGCCTTGAGCGTGCTTGCTTTTACAGTGTCATTTGGGGGCAGCTGAGCTGGGCGGGCAAGTCTCAGTTAATGATAGTGTGTTTGTTATTTATCACTGAAGCAGGGTTGGGGCATGTGGAAATTATGCATCAGAGCAGGTGCTGGAAAAAAATAAAAAAGACAATCCATGCTTCTCTCACAGACCTACTTGATTTTTTTTTTTTTCAAACCAACAAAACTACTGCTTGGATGAAGAAAAAAAAAAAAAAGGACCTCAGTGTCAGTGAAAATACCAATCAGCCCGACACACACTCTTCATTTCTGTGTGGATATGTTTTCCACTTTCTTCAAGTGAAGATGAGAGCTGAGGACACTTGAATTAAGGGAAAAGTGAGCCAAGACAAAGAGTTGATCCATTGGAAAAGACCCTGATGCTGGGAGGGATTGGGGGCAGGAGGAGAAGGGGACGACCGAGGATGAGATGGCTGGATGGCATCACCGACTCGATGCACATGAGTTTGGGTGAACTCTGGGAGTTGGTGATGGACAGGGAGGCCTGGCATGCTGCGATTCATGGGGTCACAAAGAGTCGGACACGACTGAGCGACTGAACTGAACTGAGCCAAGACAGAGAGACAGATTTTTACTGTTGGTGTTTTAAAGGAATTATCTGTTCCGTGAGGATGGCAATCTCTGTTCAGAAACTTGAAGAGAAGTTAATCGATTTGAAATGACCCAGATGCAGGGCGGCAGGGGAAAGCTGGTAAAAAATAAGTAATGAGGAAAATGAGAAGGATCTATTGTACAGACCATGGGATGAGTTGTGAGGGGGGTGTGGTCCCCAGATTTGGTGAAGAGCATCTGTTCACCAGCTTGGTATTCACATTTGTGATTAAAAATGGACAAAAGACATACAGAGGAAGAAATCCTTGTATGGGGCATTCAGCCCTGGGTGTAGAAGTCAAAGGAAAGAAACTGGAAAATAAAAGTGGAAAATCACTACACTAGAAAGTCAGAAGGCATGCAACCAATTACAAGTATGTGTAAAGTAAGTGGAAAAGTACATGCTTATTAACATTGCCATGCCTTTGTAAACAGTTCATAAATGAGTGTTAAATGTAGAAATCTGTTTAAAACTGAAACAACTAGATGAAAAGATGGATAAGTACGTGTATGTATATGTATACACACATATACACTCGTGGACAGAGGAGCCTGGGGGCTACAGTCCATGGAGTATGTAAAGTAAGTGGGAAAGTACATGCTTATTAACATTGCCATGCCTTTGTAAACAGTTCATAAATGAGTGTTAAATGTAGAAATCTGTTTAAAACTGAAACAACTAGATGAAAAGATGGATAAGTATGTGTATGTATATGTATACACACATATACACTCGTGGACAGAGGAGCCTGGGGGCTACAGTCCATGGAGTTGCAAAGAGTGGGACATGACAGAGTGACTGAATAGGCACACACACAGTGACTTTCTTCAGACAGTAGAGATGCTTTTTAAAAAGCATTTCCAAAGTGAAAATCAAATTCATGATTTCCCATCATTTCTCAGGGCTGTGCTGGAGCCAGCTTACTCCAACTGCTTATATCTCTTCACATTTTACAGGTGGCTCAGTAGTAAAGAAAGCACCTGCCAAAGCTGGAGACAGGGGTTCAATCCTGGGTCAGGAAGATCCCCTGGAGGAGGAAAAGGCAACCCACTCCAGTATTCTTGCCTGGAGAATTCCATGGACAGAAGAGCCTGGTGGGCTGTAGTCCATGGGGTCGTAAAGAGTCAGACACAACTGAGCGACAGTATGTAGTGCTTAGGATAAAATCATTTAATTGTATGTCATGCGCAAAGAAATGAATTTTATTGCCCAAATGGCCCAGCACTCCTAATTAGGGTCATAAATTGGTTAAACAGACTGAAAGAAGAAGAGGCTTTGGCCAAGTTTCTCACAACAATGTCCAATCTGCACCCAGCTCAGGATTTCCCCCAGTACTCCAGTGAAGGCAGAATTTAGAATTAATAGCAGGATCACCCACCAGGGAGTCATTCATATATTTTATTTCTAATATGCAGCACCTATCGGTTTACATAAACTCCCAGAAACCTGTATATAGTTTAGAATATAGTGTGGGTTCATTGCTTATTATTCTTTAAAATCCACGCACCTATGGACACCTTATCTTTGACAAAAGAGGCAAGAATATACAATGGAGAAAAGACAATCTTTTTAACAAGTGGTGCTGGGAAAACTGGTCAACCACTTGTAAAAGAATGAAACTAGAACACTTTCTAACACCATACACAAAAATAAACTCACAACGGATTAAAGATCTAAACATAAGACCAGAAACTATAAAACTGCTAGAGGAAAACATAGGCAAAACACTCTCCGACATAAATCACAGCAGGATCCTCTATGACCCACCTCCCAGAATATTGGAAATAAAAGCAAAAATAAACAAATGGGACCTAATTAAAATTAAAAGCTTCTGCACAACAAAGGAAACTATAAGCAAGGTGAAAAGACAGCCTTCAGAATGGGAGAAAATAATAGCAAATGAAGCAACTGACAAACAACTAATCTCAAAAATATACAAGCAACTCCTGCAGCTCAATTCCAGAAAAATAAATGACCCAATCAAAAAATGGGCCAAAGAACTAAACAGACATTTCTCCAAAGAAGACATACAGATGGCTAACAAACACATGAAAAGATGCTCAACATCACTCATTATCAGAGAAATGCAAATCAAAACCACAATGAGGTACCACTTCATACCAGTCAGAATGTCTGCGATCCAAAAGTCTACAACAATAAATACATCCAACTCTAATTTCACACCACTCTGCTATTCCACACTGGGATCTGACACCTTGAGCCAGACTATCACCTCCTCCATGAATACATCCTGCTCACTGCATTGGAACTTGGGACACCATACTCTGGGCTCCCCCACCCCAACCCTGACACTGAGCCCTGCTTGGCTCCACCTAATTGCCTTAGAACTGGATTGCTTAGAAAGGGAAGGAAGGCAATGGGAAGGAGATGAAGTAGCAAGTGTGCTTAGGCACGCCTGATTCTTTGTGACCCCATGGATTATATCCCACCAGGCTTCTCTGCCATGGAATTTTCCAGGCAGGAACACTGGAGTGAGTTGCCATCTCCTACTCCAGGGATCTACCTGACCCAGGGATTGAACCCACATTTCCTGGGTCTCCTGCATTGGCAGGAGGATTCTTTATCACTGTGCTACCTGGGAAGCCCCCAAAGGAGAGCCAAATATTAATCTAAAATCACAAATGGCCTCTGAATATCTTTTCTGCCCAAAAGTCACCTGCAGGGGCATATTCGGAAAACATGTTCTTCACTCTTATGAGGTCCTTATTTCTCTAAAATCTCTGGTTTCCTTTAGATTTCATTTTCTCAGCTTTATTGTCATGAAGTTCATATTGTCTAGGCACATAAACATATTAAACACTTCAATCATTTTACACATCAACTCATGGGATACTTAAGATTATATTTACTCGTGTGTGTGTGTTAGTCACTCAGTCGTGTCTGACTCTTTGTGACCCCATGGATTGTAGCCTGCCAGGCTCCTCTGTCCATGATATTCTCCAGGCAAGAATACTGGAGTGGGTTGCCATTTCCTTCTCCAATTTACTCATGTAGTGCTAATGAAAACCTTAAAAGCCTTTGGACAGTCTTCCAACCTCTTATGTCAGATGGTAAAGAATCTGCCTGCAATGTAGGAGACCTGGGTTTGATCCCTGGGTCAGGAAGATTCCTGGAGAAGGGAATGGCTACCCACTTCAGTATTCTTGCCTGGAAAATTCCATGGATAGAGGAGCCTGGCAGGCTACATGAGGACATAGCTGAGTGACTAACATCAAATTCAATGATTTTAGGAGATAGCACTGCCATGTAGCATAAGGCTTTGCCTAACTCTGTTTGGCCATATTGGGACCTAGAACATTTTTGGACATTTGGAAACGTGGAATATCTGAGGTACAATGTAAGTCACTAATTACTTTATCTTTGAAGAAGTAATATTTTCTCCCACGAATTACTACAATCAGCTTCAGTGTTTAGGGGGAAAAAATTAGAAAAACCTCAAAGCAGATTAAGACAATATTAGTACCACAGAAAGATAGTCAAGATCATGATTTCCTCTCTAATTTCTTTATCAACTTTTATTATTCTGATTTGCCTTAAAGCTACTGGACTCACTTATTATTCTGATTTGCTTCTGGTTATAGGAGTCATTTACATTTGGCAAACCATTAGGGAGGGAACTATCTACCATGTTTGTAGTTAAGTCTTTCTTCTGGAAACGTGATCAAAAATGACAACTTGTGTGTAGAGCTCTGTTACGATCGGGCTTCTAGTAGAGTTGTCACCAGGTTGAGCCTAAAATACACAATCATATTGTTAGTCAGGTCAGTCCATGCACATAATTCACATTAAATGAATTTTCCTCTTGCTTCAGTGTTGCAGCAAATAAAACTAAGAAAGTTGTATCCATGGAAACATATCCAAGTTTCCCCCCAGATTCTTTTCCCAGGAGTGGTGATAATTCCAATCAGAAGCTCTGAGGCCCTGGTGGTGACATTACTGAAAATATCTAGGATCAAAGTGGTGTCGCAGGTTCATACTTGTCTAGACTCCGCTGAACCCCATGGGTCACTAACTCTGCAGAATTCCCAGGGAAGGGCTCTGCACACACAGGTGATTGCAGGGTGGTAAGTTCAAAAGAACCCTATCTTGATTTCAAGTTTGTTAAATAAAAATGTCTCAGATTTGGAATTGGTTCAGACTCGTGGAACTAACTACCTGTCCATGGTGGGTTTCATGAATAGCTTCTTACTCGTTTGATAGCTATTTGATTTACATTTTTCCCCCTTTACATTATAACTGGTGAAAAAAAGATTTGGTCCTTTTACTTTTATACAGATATTTCGCCATACTTATAAGGCCCCCAGAGAGACCCTCTGGGAGAAAGTATTCACTAATGTGGTACTGGTAAGAGAGAAGACAGATCCAAAAATAGCCAGATAGTGTCTAATATTAGTCATTGGGCCTTTCCCGTATTTGATGTAAAAAAGAATGCATGATGTTACTTGCTCTCTCTCCTTCTCTTGTAGTAAGAGATGATAAGAATTTAGATCAGGGACTAGAGGGAAGCTTTGATATTACCTTTTCCCCCTGGTATTCAGTTTCTTGTGCTAGTGAGAAAGAATATATCAGACCCATCTTCTGTTGAAAGAATGAGTAAAACTGTAAAGATTTTGAAATGGGGAAAACAAAAAGAGTGTCTTGAGTGGTTTACATCCATGTTTTATTCTACGTTTGTGCTATTTTATAACTCATTAAGTTGGAGAAAACTGATAATAATGCAAAATATTCTCTACAAAGATGCAGACTAATTGTGCTCAGTGGCACACCACTGATTATTGCTTCATCTTGAGACCTGTTTTACATTAATTTGTAAATTAATTTCAATCTTTCTTTTTCCCTTTATGTGTTCTGATTTTTGACTTCTTCACTGAACTGCTTACAACATCTTACTTGTTCATTGCATAATTTATGAATAAACAAAAGTTTTGACACATTCATTTTACATCAGTATGAGAGTCACAATTATATTCTTTTTAGAAACACTATCTTATAAATATTTTGGAGATTCCAATTTGATGCACAGTGGATTCACCTGACAGTCAAATAGCTTGAGTAGCTGGAGTGTGTCTCTCTTGGGTGACTTAAACTCTTTATTTCTTGATTTCCATTGGTAAATCCCTAGTAGCAAAAGAACTTCAACTTTGTTGATCCTCTGTTTCTTCACATATTTCTCTTTTTACTATGTTTGTATTTTGTTTTTGCTTTTGGAACTTTTACAATGAATAAATTTTTCCCCCTTGGTGACAACTGTGATTTGGAACTTGATTTTATGCCTTATCCTTTGCGCTTTCTGTAAATAGATGAATAAATTACTGAGATTTATTCTGTTTTTGAGTAAGAAACAACAGAAAATCTGATTTGTTATTATTATTTTTTCTTTGTCTACTTGTCTTCTTCAAAAAAGTTAAGAATCTCACGCCCATTAGGAAAGAGGACAACTTTTTTTATATATGGGCAGATTACTTTTTTGAGTTTACTCTTGAGTTGTGGTTATGTTTAGACTTGAAGCTACAAGATCCCTATGTGTCTGTGTGTACATATGTTTAGAATTCAGGAAGACCTTTGCATCTTTATGTATGAGTGCATAGTATTTTTCTATCTCTGGAGAGAATCAATAAATTAGATTAAGAAGTCCCCTAAATTAAAGAAACTCTGTTCTGATTGTCCTGCAGAGCTTTTATGTAAATAAGTTCTTATGTAAGTCAAATATTTATAAAATTCCAGGAAAATGTGGAAATTAAAGTTTTGATACATTTTTTTTTTTTTCTGTTTGTCCATGCAACATGAGAATCTTCCCCAACCAGAGATCGAACCTATGTCCTCCATGTTGAGAGTGCAGAATTTTAACCACTGGATTGCCAGGGGAATCCAGAGTTTGGATAATTTTAATATGCTATGCTTAAAGAGTATTCTCACAGAAATGATTTAAAATTTTAAGGTCATACAATTGAGATAAATATTTGGCAAATCAGAGTAGTGTAATAATTTTTGTTTAACACAAATAGCTTTTCCTCTGATTTATCAATGTTAGATATAACATAAACATATATTTTATTGTACTGTACTTGTGTTTGCTTTTCTTAAGCTTATTGATGCATACTAATAAAATAAGCTAACACTGATACAATCTGTAATATAATGAGAAATCCATATTCAACAAAATCATTATTCTGACAACTTTATTTCATCAGTAATTTTGTTTTTTACTGTTAAGTTGAATATAATTACTCAGATCTTTAGGTAATATAAGAACTTAGATAGCTATTAGATTAAATAGCATAAAGAATATCCAGGTGATATCCAGATAGCTTCTAATCATGATAGAATACTGAAAATTTGATGCCTAATTATTAAACTTAACTTTAAGTTTATATACTTTTGCTTATAGCCAATGAAAAGTTCCTATTTTGGGTCATGTTAGTGAATATGTTCATTTTGTCTCTTTAAAAAGATACATGTGTGGCTATACAAAGATGCAAAGAAGGCAATGGCCACCCACTTCAGTACTCTTGCCTGGAGAATCCCATGGGCAGAGGAGCCTGGTGGGCTACAGTCCATGGGGTCGCGAAGAGTCGGACACGACTGAGCGACTTCACTTTCACTTTTCACTTTCATGCATCGGAGAAGGAAATGGCAACCCACTCCAGTGTTCTTGCCTGGAGAATCCCAGGGAAGGAGGAGCCTTGGTGGATTGCCGTCTATGGGGTCGCACAGAGTCGGACATGACTGACGCGACTTAGCAGCAGCAGCATACAAAGATGCAACATAAACTTCTCTTGTCTGTTAAAATGCCTTTGGAAAAAAGGAATTCTTAGTTATCTACCTCTAATTTTCTCCATTAAATAGAGTTACTTTGGTTGAAAAATCATAATTAATATGAATGGTTGAGAAGACATCATAAGCAGTGTTGTTATGGTTTAGTCACTGAGTCTTGTCCGACTATTTTGCAGTCTTGTGAACTATAGCCCACCAGGCTCCTCTGTCCATGGGATTTCTCAGTCAAGAATATTGGAGTAGGATGCCATTTCCTTTTCCAGAGGATTTTCTCTACCCAGGGATTGATTTCGCATCTCCTGCACTGGCAGGTTGATTCTTTACCATTGAGCCGACTGGGAAGCCCCATCACAAGCAACAGGGATAGACTAATACCACAGTCTCTTTGCTTTTGTGTTTCAAAGAGAAAATAGTCTTATCCTATAGTGGAGTATTTTTTTTTTCAATTAATTCTTATTGGAATATAGCTGCTTTAAAATTCTGTGTTAGTTTCTTGCTGTACAGCAAAGTGAATCAGTCATACGTGTACATATGGATACATATATATCCATTCCTTTTTAGATTTCCTTTCCATTTATGCTGCTGCTGCTGCTAAGTCACTTCAGTCGTGTCCGACTCTGTGCGACCCCATAGACAGTAGCCCACCAGATGACCCAGAGGGATGGTATGGGGAGGGAGATGGGAGGGGGGTTCAGGATGGGGAACACATGTACACCCGTGGCGGATTCATGTCAACATATAGCAAAACCAATACAATATTGTAAAGTAATTAGCCTCCAATTAAAATAAATTTATATTTTAAAAAAATAAATAAGAAGGTGTGTCCTGATCAAAAGAGATTTAAGAACTGTGTCAACCAAGTAACAATTTGTAAATCTTGTTTGAATTCTATTTTTAAAAACTGTTAGTTTTTTTAAAAAGTTACTAAAACTTTTAAAAAAGTTTCTATCTTTAGGAGATAAAAAATAAAATAAAATCTCTTACTGTAAAGCAGTCCCTATTGGTTAAGAAGATGTTGTCTTTAGCGGCCACTATACAATGTGATATGGGCGTTCCTGGTGGCTCAGATAGTAAAGAATCTGCCTGTAATGTAACAGACCCAGGTTCAATCCCTGCGTCAGGAAGATCCCCTGGAGAAGGGAATGGCTACCAAGGCAGTATTCTTGTCTGGAGAATTCCATGGATAGAGGAACCTGGTGGGCTNTTAGCGGCCACTATACAATGTGATATGGGCGTTCCTGGTGGCTCAGATAGTAAAGAATCTGCCTGTAATGTAACAGACCCAGGTTCAATCCCTGCGTCAGGAAGATCCCCTGGAGAAGGGAATGGCTACCAAGGCAGTATTCTTGTCTGGAGAATTCCATGGATAGAGGAACCTGGTGGGCTGCAGTCCATGGGGTCATAGAGTTGGACATGACTGATAGACTTTTACTTTCACTACTTCACCATGTGATGCAGGGATGGGCTTTACTGGCAGACCAAGGACGCACCCAGCCACCTTCTAGAATGAGGCCTGAGCATTGCTCTTCCTTCTTGGGGGAGCAAAGCTTCCCAACCTTACTGTTGGAAAAGCCACTTGAACCTCAGGTCCTCCTGGTGACAGGCCAGCAGTATCATCTCATGAGCACAAAGAGAGCACTATTTCATTGACTCTGCGTTATGTGTGGCCTTGGAGAGGAACTGAAAAAGAAGGATTCAGAGATTCACAAAACATCCATTGCTAAATGTGGAATCAGATGAAGTCTGGACTGCCTAGCTCCAGCTCCTTTGCGATGCTCCTTCCTGCTGGAAAGCAGTTTTGTTACAGCTGCTGCTGCTGCTAAGTCACTTCAGTCGTGTCCGACTCTGTGTCATTTTACTTTCACTACTTCACCATGTGATGCAGGGATGGGCTTTGCTGGCAGACCAAGGACGCACCCAGCCACCTTCTAGAATGAGGCCTGAACATTGCTCTTCCTTCTTGGGGGAGCAAAGCTTCCCAACCTTACTGTTGGAAAAGCCACTTGAACCTCAGGTCCTAGTGGTGACAGGCCAGCAGTATCATCTCATGAGCACAAAGACAGCCCTATTTCATTGACTTCGCATTATGTGTGGCCTTGGAGAGGAA
This sequence comes from Oreotragus oreotragus, assembly GCA_006410675.1. NCBI lineage: Eukaryota > Metazoa > Chordata > Mammalia > Artiodactyla > Bovidae > Oreotragus > Oreotragus oreotragus. The sequence goes on along the minus strand of SJYX01015261.1, from coordinate 557,356 downwards.
CTGAAAAAGAAGGGTTCAGAGATTCACAAAACATCCATTGCTAAATGTGGAATCAGATGAAGTCTGTACTGCCTAGCTCCAGCTCCTTTGCGATGCTCCTTCCTGCTGGAAGCAGTTGTGTTACAGCTGCAGAACTAGTAAAGACAACCAGCCACCTGTAAATACAACCAACTGGTTGCCCTGAAACAATCTGTCCCTTTATACAGCACTTAGGGGAAACAACACCTAATAAACAACACCTAGTAAGGAAGAGGAAGAATCCCACTCACAGCCATGGTTATGACAGTGCTTATAAAATTAGACGTACTAATTTATTAGGGTAGACAGTGCACCCAAATGACTATATGATTGCATTTTTACTAGATGCAGCCCACCAGGCTACTCCGTCCATTGGATTTTCCAGGCAAGAGTACTGGGGTGGGGTGCCATAGCTGCAGAACTAGTAAAGACAACCAGCCACCTGTAAATACAACCAACTGGTTGCCCTGAAACAATCCGTCCCTTTATACAGCACTTAGGGGAAACAACACCTAATAAACAATACCTAGTAAGGAAGAGGAAGAATCCCACTCAGCCATGGTTATGACAGTGCTTATAAAATTAGACATACTAATTTATTAGGGTAGACAGTGCACCCAATTGACTGTATGATTGCATTTTTACTAATTTTTATCCATAGGACTGTTACATAGGAGTTAATCTTCCCAACTTTGAGCTTGGTGGGAAGATCTGTCTGTTTCTACTCCTGCTTACTTCACAGACACACATCCCAGTGGGGCACAAAGCACTGAAGAGAAACGTTTATCTAAATGGAGTTGGAAAAGTCAGGGGCTCCAGGTGGACCCTGGGGCTCTGAGAAGGCCCTTTCTTTTAATGGCTTCTGCTGTATAGCCCCAGTGGAGGATGGGAAGGATCACAGAGTAGGGGATGGAGACAAGATCTTTTTTTAAGAAAAGAGCAAAGGCTTGTGATTATCTAGACAGAATAGGTTGTCTGAGGAGGTATAGTCAAAGCTATGGTCTTTCCATTAATCATGTACAGATGTGAGAGTCGGACCACAAAGAAGGCTTAGCACCAAAGAACTGATGCTTTCAAACTGTGGTGCTGGAGAAGACTCTTGAGCGTCCCTTGGACAGTAAGGAGATCAAGCCAGTCAATCCTAAAGGCAATCGACCCTGAAAATTCATTGGAAGGACTGATGCTGAAGCTGAAGCTCATATACTTTGGCCACCTGATGTGAAGAACTGACTTACTGGAAAATATTCTGATGCTGGGAAANTGTGGTGCTGGAGAAGACTCTTGAGCGTCCCTTGGACAGTAAGGAGATCAAGCCAGTCAATCCTAAAGGCAATCGACCCTGAAAATTCATTGGAAGGACTGATGCTGAAGCTGAAGCTCATATACTTTGGCCACCTGATGTGAAGAACTGACTTACTGGAAAATATTCTGATGCTGGGAAAGACTGAGGGTAGGAGGAAAAGGGGGTGACTGAGGATGAGATGGTTAGATGGAATCACCGACTCAATGGACATGAGTTTGAACAAGCACCAGGAGATAGTGAAGGACGGGGAAGCCTGGCGTGCTATAGCCCATGGGGTCACAAAGAGTCGGACATGACTTAGCGACTAAACAGCAACAAAAAAAGAAAGAATAGAACAGGGAGAGCTGTGGCCACAGGGGAATGAAAGTAAGCAACGACAGGCTTTTACAAAGCAGACTGTAAGGAAGGTTCCCACCATCAAGTCATTCTTGTCCCAACAAGCTGGGAAACCCTGAGGTGAGGTGTCTATGATTTGCTCACTGGGGCACAGAGGTGATACAGATTATTTCTGTTAATGATAAAAAGTGGTTTCTAGAGAGTGAAGGACAAGCAAACTAGAACATGAAATGAGTATCTACACAATAGTCATGTAAATTATTATATGACATCTAGGTCAAAATCAAACCAGCATGGCAGGCAGAGAAATGAGTGCCAATCTAAGATCCACTGTCAAAATGTGGGGATTCTTATTTACCAAATGGCCAACCTGCTTCCAATATTAAGGCTTTATACCTGCACACCTTTCCAGGTGACTCAGTGGTAAAGAATCTGCCTGCAGTGTGGGAAACTTGGGTTTGACCCCTGGGTTGGGGAGATCCCCTGGAGAAGGGAATGGCAACCCACTCCAGTATTCTTGCCTGGAGAATCCCATGGACAGAGGAGTCTGGCGGGCTGCTGTCCATGGGGTCACAAAGGTCGGACACGACTTAGTAACCAGACACATTCACTTTTCAGGCTTTAAGCTAGGGCAGATCAATAACTTTCTGTCTTTGCATCTGCACCTTTTCCTTGTCAGTCCTGCAACAGCTTCTGCCAGACACAATGCTCTCAACCACTTCTGGTTTGGTGGCCCCAGAGTAGAATGGATTTTTGTTCAAATAAACTCTTAACATTCTTCATATGCCTCAGTTTACCTCTGAACAGTTCATTCAAGTCAGAGAGGAGCCCAGACCATGTCTCCCCTGTGACGAGGACAAAACCTGCTGGCGGTGGTCGTGGATGGGCACAAAAACTGGATCCATAGCCAGGGCACTTTTCATCGGTTTCCTCCTAACTTCCCATCTTGATGAAAAATGTGAAATTCCTCTGCATGCTTCTGACAGTCACCTTTCCCCCTCCACAGTGATCAGTAAGGGGGTCTGCAGATGCTTCCAGCTGAGACAGGAGGAGCAAACACCCAGCGAGAGCAAAGGTGCGAGGAGGCGGTGTGGACACACAGCCGGAGTCAGACAAGACTGGGACTATTTCCTTAGCCACACTGATGAAGGGTTTCTACCAGGTCCTTAGTGAGGAGCAACTGGAACCTGATATCAAAACCCACTGTATGTCCTTCCTAGTTTGTTGTATATAATTAAGCACCACCAACTGTGCAGGCTTTGCATTCCAGGGCATGGGATCAGTCATTCTCCACAATCCTTTTGTTGACTTCCTTAAGTCCCAGCTAAGAAGCCCTTGAGGGCTTCCCTGAACTGGGAGGAACTGAATACCATGGTAGAACTCTAGTGCCCAGGAATGGCCCCCTATTCCCCCCTCCACCCCACCCCCATCATCTCCGCCCAGTGTGCTTCATGGCACACGCACAGGGGAGCATCAGACAACAGACACACCAGGTGCATGTCTTGCCTCCAACTGCAGAAGAGGCCAGCACACGGCCATGTGACTAGGAATGCATATTTCTACCACGATACTAAGCAAAGTTGCTAGGCCTCCCTGTTAAATCCCCCTCTTTGCTCCCCTTTGTAGCCTGGACCTTGTCTAGTGTGTGGGCCCTGCTCTACCAAGGACCCAGGGGGACTGGGAGGGTGGTCTTCCAAAAACCTCAGGCCTAGGCTGCTGTTTCAAACCACTTGGCTCAGGTAAAGCATTGCTAGAATTGGAGGTGTTTCAAAGTCAATGAAGAGCATATGAGAACAAATAATCTAATACAGAGAGTGAATTCCTGGAGACTTAGTCACTGAGCAAGGAGGCAAAACAGACCTTGAGTGATGGTACACCTTGAGGTCCTTGAAAAGACATCTTCTCAGGGACCATAATTTATCCTTCTATCTTGGGAACACTATAAGCAATATTTGTCAAATACAGATTTTACAGATTCTTAATATTTAGGGAATGAAAAGTTCCCTTTAAACCCCTTTATCAAATGTGTACATTTGCACATGCTTGCACACAGGTTATACCATGTTGCAAATTTGGCCTACAATTGTGACAAAGTCATTCGATGAACAAGCAACAAGAATGCTATGACCTAGCCCCACAAAAATGTGCACAGACATCCATTTGGACATGATTTCAAGAGATCCATGGGCTCCAGGTGCTATTCACAGACATGGGGCTCAGAACTAGTGATGCTTGACCTCTCAGGAGATGTATAAGGATGTTACAGTCGTTTCCCACAAGAATGGATTGGTGTTGGTAAGTTGTCGGTCATTCAGACACACTTCTATCCCCCATGCAATAGGATGGAGGGACAATTTCATTTACAAAAATCCTCTCTCACCCTTCCTCCCTGTTGATTCTCTTGATTGTGCAGCCCAAGCAATATTTACTGGCAATTCCCTGATCCCAATAACTCAATACAACATACGAATCACAAGTGTAGACCGCAGTTGTCTGTGCAGCCACTTAAGTAGCATCATCAAGACAACCCAATGCAGAGAGAGAGCAAAGGACAGAATCATCCAGAAGAGAGGAGGAGGCTGGACGTGGATACAAGAGGAGCTGGGGAAAGTTCATCTGTTGTCGAAAATCAGCAAGTACATCACTGACAACGGAGGGCCAGATGTCCTGTTAAGAAATGTCCTACTTAAACAGTCTCAAAAAGTTGGCAGCTGTCCTCGTGGGAACCAACAGCAGGAGCAGCAGCTGTAATGAATGAATCAGAAGAGTTCTTTCTACACATCTGACTTCATCATGATCACGTCTCCCCTCTGCTCAAGTTCTTCTAGTAGCTTCTCACCTCACTGAGATGAAGAGCCCACAAGGCCCATCTTCTCTCCAAACCTTCCCTCTCTGACCTCAGCTACTCTGCGGCTCACTCCCGCTCCAGCCACGCTGCACCTGTAACATACCAGACACACGGCCCCAGGGCCTTTGCATTTACGGTTTCCTCTGCCTAGGACTCTGTCCCTTAGATAACCCACAGCTCTCTCTCTTCCTTTCTTACTTTTTACAGGTGTTTACTCAACCATCACCTTGTTAGAGAGGTTTCCTTTTGAAAATTGCAACTCCCAGTCTCTCTTTCTTATTTTATTTTTCTCTAGAGCACTTCTCACCATTTAACACACTATCTGATTTACTGATGTGAGAGTTAGACCATAAAGAAGGCTGAGCACTGAAGAATTGATGCCTTCAAACTGTGGTGCTAGAGAAGACTCTTAAGAGTTCCTTGGACAGCAAGGAGATGAAACCCGTCCATCCTAAAGGAAACCAACCCTGAAGATTCACTGGAAGGACTGATACTGAAGCTGAAACTCAAATACTTTGGCCACCTGATGCAAAGAGCTGATTCGTTGGAAAAGATCCTGATGCTGGGAAAGATTGAGGGCAGGAGGAGAAGAGGTCAACAGAGGATGAGATGGTTGGATGGCATCATTGACTCAATGGACATGAGTTTGAGCAAGCTCTGGGAGACACTGAAGGACAGGGAAGCCTGGAGTGCTGCAGTCCATGGGGTTGCAAAGAGTCGGATATCACTGAGCGACTGAACAAATGAACAACAATAACAACAATCTGATTTACTTTTGCCCGCCCCCAACAAGAATCTAAGTTTCATGTAGACAGATTTTGTGAGCTGTACTCTCTACTGTATGGCTAGAATATGACCAGCACAGTGGATACCAAGCAGGGTTACTGAGGAGATTAAATGAAAGACACATAAAACACCTGAAAAGCACAGAGCATATAATAAGAATTATGTAAATATTTGCTATTATTTTATTTTTGTTTTAAACGCCAAACCTAATGAGTAGTTGGTATTATAATATGCATTTTTAAATTTATTAAAAATTGTTTTACATCTTTATTGAATTTGTTACAATATTGCTTCTGTTGTTTATGTTCTAGTTTTTTGGCTTTGAGGCATGTGGGATCTTAGCTCCCCGAGCAGGGATTGAACCTGTACCCCCTGGACTGGAAGGTGAAGCCTTAACCACTGGACCACCAGGGAAGTCCCTATAATATCCATTTTACAGAAATAAAAAGCTGGGGCTCAGTGTAACCTTGAGGTCATACACTAGTGGTTGGCAGAACCAGGATTCAAACCCATCTGACTCTATGTTTTCTGCACTCACTTCCCTTGTTCTGCTTTGGAAGTCCTGGGACAGAAGAAAGGGCAGAAATCCATTCATTCTGGAATAAGCTCCAAGCCCAAGAAAGCTCCAGCCCAAGTGGGTGGGGATTAGGGGACCAGGTCTGCAGAATTCAGAAACATTTCTACTGCATGGATCTGAAATGGCGTGTGGCATTCTGTTTACTTCCTAACTTGACCAAAAAATGTAGCAGAGCCTGCCAATTAAAAAATGTTTTCATGACCCCAGAAAATCCGAGTATTGGAGACATTTACTTTAAACAGTCATTCCACCATAACAGGAAAGAGAGGCAGAGTAGAGGAGTTTATTATAACAGCTGCTTTCATACCCAAAACAAGGTTCGGCTGTTTTTGGCAGGTTGTACTGGAGTGGAGTTGGCAAGAGCAGACAGACTGCGTGAGTTTCCTTTCAAAAGATCATTTTGCTTCCTTAGAAAAACTCACGACTGGACTATCTAGCGTGAACTGCAGATGTGTGCTCCTTCTCTGCTCCTCTGTCCACCCGGGCTTCCACCCCACCTGGGCCTAAACGGGGCATGAACTTCCAAATGCAGAGAGGGTGTGGGCTTTGAAGCTGCAAACACCTCCAGCTGCTTAGCTCTGAAACTCGGTGTGTCCCTGTCCACAGGGCTATTACTAGAATTAGTGTGAGGCAAACGCAGCTCCGAGCACATTGCCAAGTACACAGGCAGCTATTATTACAATGCAGTTATTAGTATGACTTTATTATTTTTTAAATAAATTTAACAATAAAAAAGCAATTATCCTCCAATTTTTAATGGGAGGATAATAGATTTAAAATATTGTGTTGGCTTCTGCCATACAGCAACATGACTCAGTCATAGGTATACATATATCCCCTTCCTCTTGAACCTCCTTCCCACATCCCACCATTTACCACCCCTCTAGGTTGTTGCAAAGTATTGGTTTGAGTTCTCTGAGTCATACAACAAATTCCCACTGGCTATCTATTTTATATTCTGTAGTGCACATGTTCGGGGAAGGCAATGGCACCCCACCCCAGTACTCTTGCCTGGAAAATCCAATGGACGGAGGAGCCTGGTGGGCTGCAGTCCATGGGGTCGCTAACAGTCGGACAGACTGAGCGACTTCACTTTCACTTTTCTCTTTCATGCATTGGAGAAGGAAATGGCAACCCACTCCAGTATTCTTGCCTGGAGAATCCCAGGGACGGGGGAGCCTGGTGGGCTGCTGTCTATGGGGTCACACAGAGTCGGACACGACTGAAGCGACTTAGCACCAGCAGCAGCAGCAGCAGCAGCAGCAGCAGCAGCAGCAGCAGCAGCAGCAGCAGCAGCAGNTGCCTGGAGAATCCCAGGGACGGGGGAGCCTGGTGGGCTGCTGTCTATGGGGTCACACAGAGTCGGACACGACTGAAGCGACTTAGCACCAGCAGCAGCAGCAGCAGCAGCAGCAGCAGTGCACATGTTTCCATGCTGCTCTCTCCACTTGTGCCCCGTCTGCTTCTTCCCTGCCAGCAGCGCCCATGGCCACAGACTGTTCTCTATGTCTGTCTTCACTGCTGCCGTCAAGTCACTTCAGTCGTGTCCAACTCTGTAAATAGGTTCATCTGTACCATCTTTCTAGATTCCATATAAATGTGTTAATATACGATATTTGTTTTTCTCTGACTTACTTCACTCTGTATAAGGGGCTCTAGGTTCATCTACCTCATTAGAACTCAAGTGCACTTTTTTTATGGCTGAGTAATATTCCATTGTATACATGTACCACAGCATCTTTACCCATTTATCTGTTGGGGGACATTTAGGTTGCTTCCATGTCCTATCTACTGTAAATAGTGCTACAATGAATGTTGGGGTACATATGTCTTTTTCAATTTTGGTTTCCTCAGGGTATATGCTAGTAATGGGATTGTTGGTGGGAATGTAAATTGATACAGCAAGCATGGAAGACAGTACGGAGATCCCCTAAAAAACCAGGAATAAAATTACTGCTAAGTCACTTCAGTCGTGTCCGACTCTGTGTGACCCCATAGACGGCAGCCCACCAGGCTCCCCCATCCCTGGGATTCTCCAGGCAAGAACACTGGAGTGGGTTGCCATTTCCTTCTCCAGTGCATGAAAGAGAAAAGTGAAAGTGAAGTCACTCAGTCTGTCCGACTGTTAGCGACCCCATGGACTGCAGCCCACCAGGCTACTCCATCCATTGGATTTTCCAGGCAAGAGTACTGGGGTGGGGTGCCATTGCCTTCCCCAAGGAATAAAATTAGCGTGACTTTAAGTGTTTACAGTCTTGAGTCCTGATTTCTTCTGAGGACCCTCCTGAGGTATTCATTTTATGAAACCTACACAATGTGAAATGCAACTCCTTTCCTGGGGGCTTTTTAAAAATACTATATATATTTGTTTGTTTGTTTATTTCACCAGGTCTTAGTTGTGGGATCTTTAGTTGCAGCATGCAGGATCTAGTTCCCTCACCAGGAGTCAAACCCTGACCCCCTGCACTGGGAGCATGGAGTCTTAGCCACTGGGCCATGAGGGAAGTTCCCTACTAGGGGCTCTTTAAAAAGTGACGTATCTGCACCCCTTTCCCTTCAAAACTGCAAAGCGGACAAGAAGTGGAATGAAGACAGAGGCCAGTTTCCCCCATAAGAGTCACTGCTCTTAGGGTCCAAGATGGGAGGAAAGGGAAGGGAGAGAAGGGGACTGGATGGCGGCCTGCAGGGCGGGGCTGCACTGGGGTTGATGCTGGAACTCTGACAGAAAGCCAAGGGCCCCTGGCTCCTAGGACCAGGGGCTGCACTGGGGTTGATGCTGGAACTCTGACAGAAAGCAAAGGGCCCCTGGCTCCTAGGACCAAGGGCTTGCCAGGCTGTGCCTCTCGCAGCACGAGAGCACAGTGAATGACTGCAAGCGTCCCAACACTAATGGCTTCCAGATGGCCGGGGAGCCAACAGCACAGGGCACGCTTGGCACATGTGAGTCCACGGGTCTGATGCTCATCGTTCAGGCCAGTGACCCAAACTCAGAAAGAACCCATGTAACTCAGAATCAGACCTCCATGCAGCACGCTCAGAGGCTGGACCGACAGCACGTGCTGGAGAATCCCAGGTAAGGGACACATACCCCATATCCTGCAGGGTCTCCAAGGGCACAGAAGCTGTCTCCCTCTGGCTATGCCTGCTTAGCGCCATTTGAGTCTGAGACCTTCTGACAGCACAGACCTCGGGGCATGAAGGAAATGGGCCTCCCGCGGCATCAGGGAACTTCAGGCTGGGCTGGGCTTAGGACCCATGCTCCAGGCGGGAAATCCTTGGCCATCGCTGGCAGCTTTGAAGACTTAGTTTTGATTTCAAAAGCCTTTAATCCTCTGTCTATTCAGAGCCTGAATTTGGAGCACTTGCCTTCCAAAAAAACAGAGGGAAGCCTATAAACAGCACAAGGGGTGTGGATTCCAAGGGGCACAACTGGCAGAGTAGGGGTGGGGAAGGTGGGTGAGTAGGTGGGACCTGTACTCCCTCCCCTCTGAGAGGGCCAAGGTTCAATTCAGGTGTTAAAACATCCTGGAGGGCCCCAGTTTGAGTTCTTTGAGTCACAGCAAATTTGCATTGGCTATGTATTTTGCATATGCTTCCATGCAACTTTTTGTAACAACCAAGAGGGGTAGGATGGGGTGGGAGGTGGGAAGGAGGTTCAAGAGGGAGATGACATGTGCATGCCTAGGGCTTCCCTGGTGACTCAGACAGGAAAGAATCCACCTGCAATGAGGGAGACCTGGGTTCAACCCCTGGGTTGGGAAGATCCCCTGGAGGAGGTCATGGCAACCCACTCCATTACTCTTGCCTGGAAAATCCCCATGGACAGAGGAGCCTGGCGGGCTGTGGTCCATGGGGTCGCAAAGAGTCAGACACAACTGAATTACTAAGCACAGCACACGGCTGATTCATGTTGATGTATGGCAGAAGCCAACACAATATTTTAAAGCAATTATCCTTTAACTAAAAATAAACCAAAAAAATAAAAAATCCCACAGCCCAAGTACCAGCTCAATCAAAGGAGAAGCTGTGATCATGCACGTCTGCAGCCTGAACCCCACATCCAGGGGTGATACTCCAAATATTTAATAAAGGTCCTGGCACAAGCACTCAACAGGCAGGGATACCCCCGTGGCTCTCTTGGCTGAGTGTCTGCCCATCCTGAAGAGGCGTTTAAAAAACAGCATAGCAATTACTCGTGGGTGGAGCATCTCAGCACAGCCAACACACTTTCCACTGTTGACTTTCAGTTCTCCCTGCCTGGTGCTTTACCTGGAGGGTGACCAGCTCCACGGTAGCCTGGTCACACAGGAGATGGGCTGTACACCCCAGTCGTGAATTAAAAGAGCAAGAAGAGGGTGGGATGATTTGAGAGAATAGCATTGAAACATACATGACCATATGTAAAACAGATAGCCAGTGGGAGTTTGATGTATGAAGATCTGTCACAACCTGGAGGGACAGAGGTCAGCTGGGAAGGGGAGTTCAAGATGGAGGAGACACGTGTACACCTATGGCCAGTTCACACTGATGTATGGCAAAAACCATCGCAATATTGTACAGTAATTATCCTCCAATTAAAATAAAATTAAAAAATAAAACAATAAAACAAAACTGTTATGAAAGCAGATGGGCGGAGGGCTGTTTTAAGCTGCTCCTCTGTTGACTCTTGAGAGTCCCTTGGACTGCTGGGAGGTCCATCCAGTCCATCCTAAAGTAGATCAGTCCTGAGTGTTCATTGGAAGGACTGATGTTGAAGCTGAAACTCCANGGAAACAGTGTCAGACTTTATTGTTTTGGGCTCCAAAATCACTGCAGATGGTGACTGCAGCCATGAAATTAAAAGACGCTTATTCCTTGGAAGAAAAGTTATGACCAACCTGGATAGTATATTCAAAAGCAGAGACATTACTTTGCCGACTAAGGTCTGCCTAGTCAAGGCTATGGTTTTTCCTGTGGTCATCTATGGATGTGAAAGTTGGACTGTGAAGAAGGCTGAGCGCCGAAGAATCGATGTTTTTGAACTGTGGTGTTGGAGAAGACTCTTGAGAGACCCTTGGACTGCAAGGAGATCCAACCAGTCCATTCTGAAAGAGATCAACCCTGGGATTTCTTTGGAGGGAATGATGCTAAAGCTGAAACTCCAGTACTTTGGCCACCTCATGCGAAGAGTTGACTCATTGGAAAAGGCTCTGATGCTGGGAGGGACTGGGGGCAGGAGGAGAAGGGAACGACCGAGGATGAGATGGCTGGATAGCATCACAGACTCGATGGACATGAGTCTGAGTGAACTCCGGGAGATGGTGATGGACAGGGAGGCCTGGCGTGCTGCGATTCATGGGGTCGCAAACAGTCAGACACGACTGAGTGACTGAACTGAACTGATATGATATACAAACAAACAAACAAAAATGTAGTTAGACCACTGTTCTCCAAAATGACAAGAATGCCATTATGTTGGAAAACAGATGTCTTTTTGCTAAATTTGCAAATGTTGCATAGGTGAAGGCTCATGATGGTCTGACTGGGTTGGCTCAGACATGCCCCTTCCTGTGTGCCATTTCTTGACCACACAAACCCTTCCTGTTGCTCTCAAGGCCATGAAAAATTAATGCCACAGAAATAAGACAACAGATATACAAACCAACCAAACTCTAGTCAGCATATGAAATCAGGAAACTGCAAACCACAGTTCAGCTATGGTAGACTGCATCATTTCCCCCAATTCTTCACTCCTCCCAGGATTCATGTCCTTTGACATTTGACTTTCCAGTTTTGTGTTACTAAAGGTATATATTTCTCCAGCTCCTGATGTTGGCTGAGACATGCAAATTGCTTTGGCCAATTCAAGGAAGGAGGAATGACTGTGTCAGTTCCAAGCCTACACCTTAAGAAGACGACTTGTATGTTTCCACCTGTCTCCCTATGCCTCCAGTGTTGCTATGAGGAGAATATCCCCAGTTTGAACGCAGGTCCTAAGAACTTGAAGAGCCATATGGGGCAGAGCTGTACCAGCCAACTGAAGCTGAGCCCCGTCAACCAACCTGGACACCCATAGTCAGTGGAGCTCCCAGCTAAGCCCAAATTGATCAGACAAAACCCAATACAATTGGTCACATATGAGCAATTCTAAAGGACCATGGATTAAAACCACTTTATTTGCTTTACCACTTTTGTACATGTATGTATGCATGTGTGGTGAAGACACAAGATCTACTCTTTAAGCAAATTTCATGTATATGCTACAGTATTATTAACTACAGTATAAGGTGGAAGAAATGGGTAAATGCTAGTCAAACGGTACAAACTTTCAGTGAAGCCATCATGTTTTGCAATACCCTTTTAGGTAGAATTACTGTTGCTCTAGAAACCAGTATCAGCCTTCACAGGACTGTCACATCCAGAACTGATTTGGAAACTGCAGCAGGTGGGAAACAGGTCTCCACTACTCAGAAATCTCTACTCCTCTCCTTTACTCTCTACCACCCCCCTACCCAGAGGAGGCCGTTCCCCTTCTTCTTGACCAAGCATTAGAATCATGCCTTCCCCTATTCACACTGCAATTCAAGTGTAATTCCTTGATATAAACTAGATATTCCTCTACACATATTTGATACCTACTTTCTCTAAACCTTAGCTCTTATTTCGTAAGTGGGGTCAATGGTGACAAGATATATTATTATTAAATTAGGCCAGATAATGCTTGTAAAATGCCTGGAAAGTAGTAGGAACTCAAAAAACAGTAACTATAATTATCCTGGCTCTTGAAAAAATATTCTCCTCATAATAATCTACCCTGAAACCCAGAGATAAGAAAGTCTCTTTTGATAAGAGCATGCAAAAGCAGTTAAGATAAAAATAATTGCCAACTCATCCAACTTTCTAATATACAGAACTTAAGACATGACTTGAAAAAATTATTTGCAACATGTGCTCTCTTGATCTAAGTAATTTTGAAGTTTGGAGGATTTTTAAATCACCTGAAAAATGTTCTAGAATCTTTGGAGATATTCCAGTCTTTTTCTTTCTTTTTTTTTTTTTTTCATTGCTGTTCAATCTATTCCAAATAAGAAGAACAACAGTTCATCCATTTTCCCCACCCCTTATCCCTCAGCTCTGGTAACAACCAATCTGTTCTGTGCATCTATGAGCTTAATTTTTTGTTTTTGTTTTTTTTTTTAGACGCCACATAAAAGAGAGATCATACACTATTTATGTTTCTCTCTCTGACTTATTTAACTTAGTATAATGCCTTCAAGGTGTATCCCTGTTGTCACAAATGGCAAGATTTAATTATTTTCCACAGCTGAATAGCATTCCATCGAGTGTGTGTGTGTGTATATACACTACAATTTCTTTATCCATTCATTCACCTGTTCTACTCAGTCTGAAAATTTGAGACTCTAAATTGTCAATTAACATGTTAGTCATTCATTGAATCAATTCTTAGTGACCACCTGCTCTACACCACACTCCATGCTAGGTTGCTATGTGGGATTAAAGGTGAGTGAGTGAGTAATAGATGATCAGTCGTGTACAACTCTTTGTGACCCCATGGACTATAGCCCACCAGCCTCCTTTGTCCATGGAATTCTCCATGCAAGAATACTGGAGTGGGTCGCCATTCCCTTCTCCAGGGGATCTTCCCAACCCAGGAATTGAACCCAAGTTTCTGGCACTGCAGGCAGATTGCCATCCAAGCCACCAGGCAGGCCTGGGATTAAAGGTACACAAGATAATTTCTTCCCTCTGGCAAATTATAAAATGTTAGGAAGTTGGTGCACTGACAAAGTAACAACTACCTGTAGTGGTACCTGCTGAGTCAACTGAGTGAAGCTGATATTAACTAGAGTAGAAACCAGACAGAAAATAGATGAAATATCTGAATTGGCAAAATGTAGGAAGGGTACCTGGAAATGACAAAGAGAGTAACAATGGGGCATTATCACTTCCCCAGGCCTGACGAGTGAGAGCAGTCAGCCTTTACCTACACCAGGTGACAGACAGTCATGTAACAGGAGCTGCGAAGTGATAAAGGAATCTAGCCAAGCATAGGGAGGGGAGTCTACCAATGTTATCCATGTTTGTCAACCTCCCAGAAAAGAAAGAAAGAAAGACAGAAAGCACAAGAGCAGGCACACCATTGGGCTGACCAAAAACTTCATTTAGGGTTTCCCATAAGCTATATGGAAAAACCCAAATTAACTTTTCTTGGTCAATACAATATATCCAGTACACGAGGTCACAGAAATTAACACCCCAAAGATATTCTCTTAGCCTACCAATAGAAACAAACTGGTGAATGTAACGGTAGACCATATCAGTGAAAATTTATCAGTGAAAATTCTGTACTCTCCTCACCCGTTAGAATAAGAATTATGTCAAGGCAGCCCCTGAAAAGACTCCCCTACAAATTCAGAGAGCATTAGAAAAGATGAACTTTGGATGGGATTATTGTAGGCTGGCAGGTAAAATGCCAATGAGCAATTCTGGGCTCCTTCCATACCTTCTTTCCTGGGGGAAAAACACAGGTAATGGTCCTCAGATTATCTCCCCTCTAGCTCTGCTTATTTATGGTCAGAAGGGGTTCTGCCAAACACCCCATAAAAGAAAGAAAATGGAGATGATAAGAGATTATTTCTTAGCTAAACTGCTATGTGAATTTTTAAATATCATCAAACTGCAGTGTTTTCATGCTAGTTAAAATATCTGGCATAGGATATTTTTCAAGACCCTGTTGTGCTAAACCTGGTAGAAGGTGAAGTTCATTGCTTCCAGTAGGACCTTATACTTCCTACTAACATAACTGTGGGCAGTAGTGCCATCTGGAAATAACAATCATCTTCTTTGGGTTCAACATAACTGTAAAGAGGTAGTGATATTTTGGCATTTTCCGTTCCTTGCTTTGAAAATGCATTAACCTATATGCATACATAGTTCCTTTCCAATTCAAAATGATGCTTTTGTTTTGAATTCAAATAAGTTTTCCATCCTTGTCTGCAACCCCCAAATGATTTCATTGCCATTATTTTTTTTAGCATCATCTGTGGATGAGAATGCAAACAAAGTTTCATAGCATCTCTGATTCTCTGAAGGAAGGCTTTATTTATACTAGCATAATAGGGATTGATTGTACTATAGGATAAACAACCTTCAGTTTATGTAGGAATGTTTTCAACATCCCATTTTCCATTCACATATGTTCTCAATAAGCAACTCATCAACCAAGTCTTATTTTCTGTGCTTTTCAATGCTTGCCTCAGGGCCTATTCTTTTTCCTGATATTGCAAGGTAGTAGCAAATAATGTCATAGTTAGATTTCAAAGGCACAGCATTATAAACCCCTCATCTCTATTGCCCATAATGAAAATCTATATTGCAGCTTTAGTTTTCCAAGGGACTATCTCATAATCAAGTGATATGCTTCTTAGAAATTCATCTTCTGCTGTTCTTCTTTTATATCTGAGTCATCTCCTTTAAAAATTTTGATGGCATCTAACCCTTTATAGAATAAATACCAATCTCCTTTCTGGGCTATTTATGCATTACACAAATATTTACTAAGCACCATCTTTGTGACACTTACAGGTTCAGGAGATATTTTCAGTACCATCCACATGGAGCTTCTTGCTTTCTCCAACATTCAACCTCTTCTCAATTCCTTGACTTTCCTGGTGATACACATTAGAGCACATTTTCAGTCACAACTCCCCAGATTATCTGAAAAATTCTAATTTCTGCTTTAGAACTCTCCTCAGTAACACATTCTATGGGCTTCCTCCCTGCCTCCCTCTGGCTAAGTTCATCATTCTCCTTTGATCCCACCAAGCAGAGTTCTTCTGTCTTTATTACACCCTTTGTTACATTTGCTGAGATTGTGGGTGTATCTTAATCTGTGAGCTCCAGGAGAGAAAGATTGGAATATTCCTTGCCCTAGGTATAGTGTACATACTCATAGATTTGCTGAAAGAATGAATACATGAAACCTGGACGGAGGAGCCTGGTGGGCTGCAGTCCATGGAGTCGCAAAGAGTCGGACATGACTGAGCAACTTCACTTTCACTTTTCACNAATGTTGGGAAGTTGGTGCACTGACAAAGTAACAACTACCTGTAGTGGTACCTGCTGAGTCAACTGAGTGAAGCTGATATTAACTAGAGTAGAAACCAGACAGAAAATAGATGAAATATCTGAATTGGCAAAATGTAGGAAGGGTACCTGGAAATGACAAAGAGAGTAACAATGGGGCATTATCACTTCCCCAGGCCTGACGAGTGAGAGCAGTCAGCCTTTACCTACACCAGGTGACAGACAGTCATGTAACAGGAGCTGCGAAGTGATAAAGGAATCTAGCCAAGCATAGGGAGGGGAGTCTACCAATGTTATCCATGTTTGTCAACCTCCCAGAAAAGAAAGAAAGAAAGACAGAAAGCGCAAGAGCAGGCACACCATTGGGCTGACCAAAAACTTCATTTAGGGTTTCCCATAAGCTATATGGAAAAACCCAAATTAACTTTTCTTGGTCAATACAATATATCCAGTACACGAGGTCACAGAAATTAACACCCCAAAGATATTCTCTTAGCCTACCAATAGAAACAAACTGGTGAATGTAACGGTAGACCATATCAGTGAAAATTTATCAGTGAAAATTCTGTACTCTCCTCACCCGTTAGAATAAGAATTATGTCAAGGCAGCCCCTGAAAAGACTCCCCTACAAATTCAGAGAGCATTAGAAAAGATGAACTTTGGATGGGATTATTGTAGGCTGGCAGGTAAAATGCCAATGAGCAATTCTGGGCTCCTTCCATACCTTCTTTCCTGGGGGAAAAACACAGGTAATGGTCCTCAGATTATCTCCCCTCTAGCTCTGCTTATTTATGGTCAGAAGGGGTTCTGCCAAACACCCCATAAAAGAAAGAAAATGGAGATGATAAGAGATTATTTCTTAGCTAAACTGCTATGTGAATTTTTAAATATCATCAAACTGCAGTGTTTTCATGCTAGTTAAAATATCTGGCATAGGATATTTTTCAAGACCCTGTTGTGCTAAACCTGGTAGAAGGTGAAGTTCATTGCTTCCAGTAGGACCTTATACTTCCTACTAACATAACTGTGGGCAGTAGTGCCATCTGGAAATAACAATCATCTTCTTTGGGTTCAACATAACTGTAAAGAGGTAGTGATATTTTGGCATTTTCCGTTCCTTGCTTTGAAAATGCATTAACCTATATGCATACATAGTTCCTTTCCAATTCAAAATGATGCTTTTGTTTTGAATTCAAATAAGTTTTCCATCCTTGTCTGCAACCCCCAAATGATTTCATTGCCATTATTTTTTTTAGCATCATCTGTGGATGAGAATGCAAACAAAGTTTCATAGCATCTCTGATTCTCTGAAGGAAGGCTTTATTTATACTAGCATAATAGGGATTGATTGTACTATAGGATAAACAACCTTCAGTTTATGTAGGAATGTTTTCAGCATCCCATTTTCCATTCACATATGTTCTCAATAAGCAACTCATCAACCAAGTCTTATTTTCTGTGCTTTTCAATGCTTGCCTCAGGGCCTATTCTTTTTCCTGATATTGCAAGGTAGTAGCAAATAATGTCATAGTTAGATTTCAAAGGCACAGCATTATAAACCCCTCATCTCTATTGCCCATAATGAAAATCTATATTGCAGCTTTAGTTTTCCAAGGGACTATCTCATAATCAAGTGATATGCTTCTTAGAAATTCATCTTCTGCTGTTCTTCTTTTATATCTGAGTCATCTCCTTTAAAAATTTTGATGGCATCTAACCCTTTATAGAATAAATACCAATCTCCTTTCTGGGCTATTTATGCATTACACAAATATTTACTAAGCACCATCTTTGTGACACTTACAGGTTCAGGAGATATTTTCAGTACCATCCACATGGAGCTTCTTGCTTTCTCCAACATTCAACCTCTTCTCAATTCCTTGACTTTCCTGGTGATACACATTAGAGCACATTTTCAGTCACAACTCCCCAGATTATCTGAAAAATTCTAATTTCTGCTTTAGAACTCTCCTCAGTAACACATTCTATGGGCTTCCTCCCTGCCTCCCTCTGGCTAAGTTCATCATTCTCCTTTGATCCCACCAAGCAGAGTTCTTCTGTCTTTATTACACCCTTTGTTACATTTGCTGAGATTGTGGGTGTATCTTAATCTGTGAGCTCCAGGAGAGAAAGATTGGAATATTCCTTGCCCTAGGTATAGTGTACATACTCATAGATTTGCTGAAAGAATGAATACATGAAACCTGGACGGAGGAGCCTGGTGGGCTGCAGTCCATGGAGTCGCAAAGAGTCGGACATGACTGAGCAACTTCACTTTCACTTTTCACCTTCATGCATTGGGGAAGGCAATGGCAACCCACTCCAGTGTTCTTGCCTGGAGAGTCCCAGGGACAGCGGAGCCTGGTGGGCTGCCGTCTATGGGGTCGCACAGAGTCGGACACGACTGATGTGATTTAGCAGCAGTAGCAGCAGCAGCAACAAGTAGAAAAAAAAGTATTAGTTGAAACTCAGAAACCTTTACCCACAAGTAAGAATTACTTAGCTAGGGATCTAACTGTAACATGGTAAGTATAGTTGATCACATTGTATTGTATAATTGAAATTTATAAAGAGAGTAGAACTTTAATGTTATCACCAAAAAAAAAAAAGTAAATATGTGAGGTGATGAATGTGTTCATTAATTTGATGGAGAGAGAATCCTTTCTCAGTATGTGTGTGTATGTATGTGTGTGTATATATATATATATATAAAATCATGACAATATACAAAGACTTTAAATACTTTATAATTTTGTGTCAATTATACATCAATAAAGCTGGAAACATCATTCATTCATCATTAAAAAAAAAAAAGAATTACTCAGCTAGAACTAAAAGCCATCACTGCAGCCACCAGCTATCTAGAGACTTTTCAGCACCAGGTGGCAGGCTGATAGGCTAGATCTGGAGGGAATTACAAATCCTGGCCTGCACATTAGTTGTTCCACATCCATCTTGTCCCAAGCACAGTCAATCAAAGTTGTCATGTCTCCGAGAAGCTGCTCTGCAGAGCACAAAACCCTCAAAGACGGGAACAAGCTGCAGGAACTCAGGGAGTCCTACCTTTCATGTATATGTGTTCTGGATCACTGTCTAACTAGACTGTAGGCTTCTCCAAGAAAAAGTATTATGTCTTGAACATCTCTATTTCCCCTTACTATAACCTCTTGTCTCACACAGGACTAAACCCTCAGCTAATAAATAATAGAACTCTTTTAAGGGAAAAAATATTTCTGGCAAAAAGAAAAAGAGGAAGAGATCATGTTAGTTAAGGAATATCAGCTGCCATAACACGCATTCCAAAATATCAGTGTCTCATCACAGTAGAGTTCAATCCGGTTTGCTGCTTAGCACACAGCTTTCTTCTCAGTGATGGTCCAGAGACCCTGGCTTCCCTTTTGTGCTACAGGGGCTATCTCACCTTCTTATCCATCCAGTGGAAAGAGAAAGAAGACCTGAAGGAGGCACACCCACTGAACGAAAGTTATGGACTAGAATGGTACACATCATTTCTGCCCTCATTTCATTGATAAAACTGGTCACATGGCCATATACAGAGGCAAGTGGCTGGGAAATGCAGCCCTGCTGGGAAGTCTCTTCCTTGTAACAACACTGGACACTGGAAAAAAGAGCCCCAATCTGGTGTTCAATTAAAGCTTTCCTGTCATAGGATTTTTTACTGCGGAAATGAGAATGAAGAAATACGCTTCTATGAAATTAATCCCATTTCTCCAAAAATGAAACTTATTGTGACCATTAAATACAAACTCCTGACTCATCCATCATTTATGTATAAGCCATCTGTCCTGTCAAAGTTGCTGCTTAACTTCAAAGAATCTCCATGAAGAGTCAGAGGCATGATTTGCAAGCCTAGGGCTCATGCTCTGTTCCTAAAGATTATTCTAGATAAGGCGGTTCATTTCCCAAACTGTGTCCTACAAAACACAGGCAAAGTCATGTGTAGATTTTTTCTAGCAATTGAGTTTGGGAAACCTAGCATGTTGTACTTCCTACCCTCTTGACATTTCCTAATACATATAAGCACAAATACTCTGAGAAATCCTGTAGCAAAGAAGTCTGTTCCACGTTGTTCAAACATTCCTCAAACTTAATTTTATATTTAAAAATATAAACATTATGTTATAGAAACTGATATTTTGAAAAGCATCTCCTCACCCCAAATGCTATGTAAGAGGCAAACTAATAAAGATTAGCATTTATTTAACCTCTCATGTGTCAGATACTACTCTTCTTGGTTAAATGTGAACAATTCCCTCAAACATAAGAAAATATTTTCCTTTTAAAGGTGAAGAATATTAGGCTTAAAGAGGTTAACTGTCAATGTGCCATCACTAAATGTAACCTGTTTGGGTCAATGAGAAAAATGTCCAAGAGATCACGTGTTTCAGTCCTTTTAGAGAGGCCATTAATGAAAATAACACAGTTGATGTCTAAGTACCCAGCTTAAAGTCCAATGCCTGGTGGGGATTTGCCCAAAGATCTGCAGGGTCAAAACTCTAAAAGAACTTACTGATAACTTTTCTAACCAGGTGTTACTGTTAGTTTACTAACTCCACTTTACTGACATGTGGATTCTAGTAGTGAGACTGAAAGAAAAACAGAGGGAAGTCTAGGGTCCTAAATATAGCATTTTCCATAGAAGGAAGTTTCTCCATCTGGGACCAATAAGTTCTAGTTACCAAGAACTTCTAGGACTATATGGGAACCAAATTTCTACCAACAGCCTTGCTAGATAATGGTAACACCTCATTAAGTTATATAAACCCACTCTTAAAATGCTTAGCTATTCACCAAAGACTAGACATTTTGTTCCCATTTCCCACTCCTGTCTCCTAGAAATACCTGGATTTGGGGGATGAGATGGTACAGAGGACTGGAAAAGGTCCTTTGATCAGAAACCAAGAGACCTTGCTCCTACCCAGCACATATGTGTGATTTTGAACAAGACATGCCAACTGCAACAACTACTGTTACCTTCTACTTCTGCTCTTAGGTTTATCTACAGAAGTTATGGTAAGAGTTCTTCACTCAGTATCTCATTCGGTTGCTACTTCTCTTTAATGTAAGCATTTATCATAACCCTTTTATAGATGAGAAAACTTGGTGAGATTTCGCTCTTTGAGTCTACAATCCATATGGATAGATTCCAAGACCAATTCTTATATAGTTCCCCTACACCTCTTACTCTTGAGGCTTCTCTCTTTTATCCCAAACTTGAGGGGTCTTTACTAGCCATTCTCTACACACTTCTTTCCACTTAAACCTTTTGCAATCTAAACAAAACAAAGCAAAACAAAACACTCAAAGTTTTTACTTCCTTCTAGGAACAAGGGATAATTTCTGGTAGTTGCTATTAAGTGGATATTAGTAGTTTTCTGAATTATGACATGAAATAATATACGTTAACTATTACTACTTATATGCAGAATACATCATGAGAAATGCTGGGCTGGAAGAAGCAAAAACTGGATTGGCTGGATAGCATCACCAACTCGATGGACATGAGTTTGAGTAAACTCCAGGAGTTGGTGATGGACAGGAAGGCCTGGCGTCCTGTGATTCATAGGGTCACAAAGAGTCGGACAAGACTGAGCAACTGAACTCAACTGAACTATTACTACATGGAATATCAGTTATTAACCATCTATACAGGTAAAAGTTTGTGTATAAACCAAGTAAATAGTGTCAATACTCTCATTCCTCTAAAACTTTAACTCAGTGAAATGGTACACAGAATAGAGGCAAAGAGAATTAACTGTGAATCTAATAAAGCTTAAGTTTCCAATGTCTGGTGAGCAGACTGAGAAACTTAGTAATAATTTTTGTATTTTTACTTAGACAGGGTCCTTAAATTAAACCTTGAGTGTGTTCCTTAACTTTTCTGTACCTCAATTTTCTCTTTCAAACAAGGTGGTTAAAAGAGGACAGACTACAGGATTTTGAATCTAATAAAGCTTAAGTTTCCAATGTCTGGTGAGCAGACTGAGAAACTTAGTAATAATTTTTGTATTTTTACTTGGACAGGGTCCTTAAATTAAACCTTGAGTGTGTTCCTTAACTTTTCTGTACCTCAATTTTCTCTTTCAAACAAGGTGGTTAAAAGAGGACAGACTACAGGATTATGCCGTAAAGAGCAATATTGCATAGGAACCTGGAATGTCAGGTCCATGAATCAAGGCAAATTGGAAGTGGTCAAACAGGAGATGGCAAGAGTGAACATTGACATTTTAGGAATCAGTGAACTAAAATGGACTGGAATGGGGGAATTACTTCAGATGACTATTATATCTATTGCTGTGGGCAAGAATCCCTTAGAAGGAATGGAGTAGCCATCACAGTCAAGAAAAGAGTCTAAAATGCAGTACTTGGATGCAATCTCAAAAATGACACAATGATCTCTGTTTGTTTCCAAGGCAAAACAATCAATATCATGTTAATCCAAGTCTATGCCCTGACCAGTAGTGCTGAAAAAGCTGAAATTGAACAGTTCTATGAAGATCTACAAGCTCTTTTAGAACTAACACCCAAAAAATATGTCCTTTTCATTATAGCGGACTGGAATGCAAAAGCAGGAAGTCAAGAAACACCTAGTGTAACAGGCAAATTTGGCCTTGGAGTACAAAATGAAGCAGGGCAATGGCTAATAAAGTTTTGTCAAGAGAACACACTGGTCATAGCAAACACCCTCTCCCAACAACACAAGAGAAGACTCTACACATGAACATCACCAGATGGCCAACAATGAAAGCAGATTGATTATATTCTTTGCAGCCAAAGATGGAGAAGCTCTATACAGCCAGCAAAAACAAGACCGGGAGCTGACTGTGGCTCAGATCATGAACTCCTTATTTCCAAATTCAGACTTAAATTGAAAAAAGTAGGGAAAACCACTAGATCATTCAGGTATGACCTAAATCAAATCCCTTATGATTATACAGTGGAAGTGAGAAATAAATTTAAGGGACTAGATCTGATAGACTGCCTGATGAAATATGGACGGAGGTTTGTGACACTGTATAGACGTCAGGGAGCAAGAGCATCCCCAAGAAAAAGAAACGCAAAAAAAATCAAAATGGATGTCTGAGGAGGCCTTACAAATAGCTGTGAAAAGAAGAGAAGCCAAAAACAAAGGAGAAAAGGAAAGATATAAGCATCTGAATGCAGAGTTCCAAAGAATAGCAAGAAGAGATAAGAAAGCCTTCCTCGATGATCGGTGCAAAGAAATAGAGGAAAACAACAGAATGGCAAAGACTCGAGATCTCTTCAAGAAAATTAGAGATACCAAGGGAACATTTCATGCAAAGAAGGGCTCTATAAAGGACAGAAATGGTATGGACCTAACAGAAGCAGAAAATATTAAGAAGAGGTGCCAAGAATACACAAGGGAACTATAGAAAATGGGATCTTCATAACCCAGATGATCATGATGGTGTGATCACTCACCTAGAGCCAGACATTCTGGAATGTGAAGTCAAGTGGGCCTTAGAAAGCATCACTACAAACAAAGCTAGTGGAGGTGATGGAATTCCAGTTGAGCTGTTTCAAATCGTGAAAGATGATGCTGTGAAAGTGCCACACTCAATATACCAGCAAATTTGGAAAACTCAACAGTGACTACAGGACTGGAAAAGATCAGTTTTCATTCCAATCCCTAAGAAAGGCAATACCAAAGAATGCTCAAACTACCGCACAATTGCACTCATCTCACACGCTAGTAAAGTAATGCTCAAAATTCTCCAAGCCAGGCTTCAGCAATACATGAACTGTGAACTTCCAAATGTTCAATCTGGTTTTAAAAAATGCAGAGTAACAAGAGATCAAATTGCCAACATCTACTGGATCATTATAAAAGCAAAAGAGTTCCAAAAAACATCTATTTTTGCTTAATCAACTATGCCAAAGCCTTTGACTGTGTGGATCACAATAAACTGTGGAAAATTCTGAAAGAGATGGGAATACCAGACCACCTGA
>SJYX01015261.1:485566-531674 GCA_006410675.1 Oreotragus oreotragus | reverse complement strand
GTGATGCCATCCAGCCATCTCATCCTCTGTCATCCCCTTCTCCTCCTGCCCCCAATCCCTCCCAGCATCAGAGTCTTTTTCAATGAGACAACTCTTCACATGAGGTGGCCAAAGTACTGGAGTTTCAGCTTTAGCATCATTCCTTCCAAAGAAATCCTAGGGCTGATCTCCTTCAGAATGGACTGGTTGGATCTCCTTGCAGTCCAAGGGACTCTCAAGAGTCTTCTCCAACACCACAGTTCAAAAGCATCAATTCTTCGGCGCTCAGCCTTCTTCATAGTCCAACTCTCACATCCATATATGACCACAGGAAAAATCACAGCCTTGACTAGACGGACCTTAGTCAGGAAAGTAATGTCTCTGCTTTTGAATATGCTATCTAGGTTGGTCATAACTTTTCTTCCAAGGTGTAAGCATCTTTTAATTTCATGGCTACAGTCACCATCTGCAGTGATTTTGGAGCCCAAGAAAATAAAGTCTGACATTGTTTCCACTGTTTCCCCATCTATTTCCCATGAAGTGACAGGACTGGATGCCATGATCTTCATTTTCTGAATGTTGAGCTTTAAGCCAACCTTTTCGCTCTCCTCTTTCATCAAGAAATTTCATCTAATTTTTATCACATTTCTAGGATGCAGTCCAGGCAAACTTCGTTATTTCATTTTACACACAGAAAACTGAAGTTCAGGGTAGTGAAATGGTTTGTCCTATAAAATTGAGTAAATGAGTCTGAAACAAGAGCAGAAACCAGAATTTCCAACTCCAATTCCAAGACTTGAAGTTTACACTGACTAAACTTTTCAAAGCTCTAGTCCTTTAGTAGAATAATGTTTTTATTTTATTTTTCAAGCCTGGGCTCTCACTAGAGACTTGTATATTAAGGGGGGGGGTAAGATACTTTTTTTCTTTACAGTATATATCCAACACTTGATTAGTCTCAAGTGTTGAGGCAGAAAATATGTCAATAAATGTTGTGTAGTACTCTTATTATAATTGTTACTAATAATTTCAGGCAGTGTAACCTCTGGGAAATCTTACATTTAATAAGCACCACTGCCAAAACCAGCCTTATGTACATGTATATATAATGGATATTGTCTTGTAAACATTATTTGTGGAACTGGGGAAAAGCCACCCAGAGAACTTCTCTCCACAGTTTCGCAATGCTGGAGAGTCTGTTATTACTACTTTTGGTTTAAGACATTGCTGACCCAAGGAAACTTAGTTTTCAGATGCAAAAATCCCTGGAACTGTTTAAACCCTACCAAAGACAATTACAGCTTAATGTCACAGAAGTAGGCAAATTGTAACTATAAGAAGGAGACATGTCAACAAAGAAAGGTTATGGGATTTGAGTTAGAGAATCTGAGGTTTAGTCCTACTTAGTTTATTTTTCCATTCTAGCAAGATGCTTCTCAGCTTAATGCACTGACAAGGCACTGCTTAGTGCTATCTCATTTAGATTATATTTCTGGATCTTTTAACCTTCAGAGTTCTTTCCCCCAACCCCAACTCTTATCCCACTAGTGATCTTAAAGAAGAAGTAAATAGCACACTGATGAAATTTTCAGCCGATATTTTTAGGAGGTAGAAACACCACTAAGGACAAATACATAATGCAGATTCTCTGGCAAAGATGTATTAAGATCTAATTTAGGAAGGAAATGCACAATATTTTCCTAAGCAATAATCAAAAATACCAGTGATTAGATAAAGTGAAATAAACTTCATCACAAAAATCAAGACACACAGGTTATAAAAATAAAAACATATTTGCCATCACCAATAACTTAGAAAGCCACAGACTTTTCTGGAAGTTAGTATCATATAATGTTATCCCAGGAATTGGTGGTCTGAGCAAAGCCACTATTAACAGGAAGCGTGACTTTAGCCTAAGAGACAAGAGTATGTCTGAGTTTGAGGAAGTAGAAGTAGTAGTAATACTATCGCTATTAATAATAATGACCAACAATAATAATTACAAAACCTCTATTTGATTAACACTTTATAACTTTAAAAGCACTTTCACAAATATCACTTCATTTGATTCTCAAAATGCCTTAGTGAGGTAAGCAATAGAAGATTTAGAATTGCCATTTCAGAAGAGAAAATTAAGAGGGGAAGTATTTTTTACAAGGTTATTTAATTCATGAATCAAGGACCATTGTAGAAACTTAGAACTTGACTCCTCCTTAAAAACTTCTAGTTCAATCCCTTATTTTACACATTAGAAAACTTGCAGGCTTGGAGAGGACAAGTGACTTTCTCTTCACACTTTCTTTCAGGGAGAATACAGTTAATTAGTTGCAAAGTAAGCACTTGAACCCAAAGCTTAGTGCATAGATCTTTTCACCAAATTGCTGCCTCCTAGATGGTCTTGCCTGGAGAATCCCAGGGACAGGGGAGTCCAGTGGGCTGCCGTCTATGGGGTCGCACAGAGTCGGACATGACTGAAGCAACTTAGCAGCAGCAGCAGNCCAAAGCTTAGTGCATAGATCTTTTCACCAAATTGCTGCCTCCTAGATGGTCTTGCCTGGAGAATCCCAGGGACAGGGGAGTCCAGTGGGCTGCCGTCTATGGGGTCGCACAGAGTCGGACATGACTGAAGCAACTTAGCAGCAGCAGCAGCAGCAGATAGTCTTGAAAGGATAGAATGATTAAGTCCAGGTCAGTTATGAAATTTTTCAGGAAGAGTCCAGGGCTGGCTTTGATGTTAGATGAGAAAGACAGATTTTCACTAACATGTTTACAGTAATGACACTTGCAATGGAATAAATGAGTGCAGATTTGAACACCTATGAATCAAAGACACAGATCAAATAGGTGGAGGAGCTAAAGTGATGCTAGCAATGTGGGCACTGATTTATGAAGACTCTAGAAGATTAAAAGTGCTAAATATGCATGACTTGGCCTAATGACTGAGGAAAGACAAGGAAGTCTATAAATATTTGAAGGGTACAAATGTTATAAAGGAAGCAAAGATATTTTAAAGACAAGGAGATAAAAGTCAACATTTTGGATTAATAGAATCCAATGAAGAAAAGAAAAAACAAAGGTTGAACATATGGAAATACTTTAAAATGAAATTTATTATTTTCTAGATATGTCTTCCAAGATTAGAGGTGGCATCTGCCCTTTGGAATATTTAAAATCTGATTGGACACAAAGTACCTAAGCCAAGACACCAGAAGCTATGTTTTGTGGATCCATAAGGGCTAGCATACACACTCTCACAGGTCATTTCCATCGCTCATGTTGTAATTCTGGGACCACACGACATTGCCTTGACTTTCATTCATTTTGAAGGCTGAGGCTTTGGAGATGTATGTATGTAGTAAGAACAGTGGGCTCTCTGACTGACTATAAGTCCTATCTTCAGTGCAGGACTCTACTAGAGATGAGTTTGTCAACCAAATAAGAGAAGATTCAAATAATTTTATAAAATTGCTTCAAGTTAGAAGGAGAAAAACAAATATCATATATTAATACACGCATGTGGAACCTAGAAAAATGGTACAGATTGTCTTATTTGCAAAACAGAAATAGAGACGTAAACATAGAAAATAAACAAATGGATACCAAGAGAGAACTGGAGGGTAGGAAGAATTGGGAGGTTGGGATTGACATATATACACTATTGATAGTAAGTACAAAGTGGATTACTAATGAGTGCATACTGTATAGCACAGGGAACTCAATTCTCTGCGGTGACCTAAATAGGAAGGAAAGTAAAAAAAAAAAAGAGGGTATAAATGTATATGTATAGCTGATTCACTGTGCTGTACAGTAGAAATTAACAACATTGTAAAGCAACCATACTCCAATAAAAATTAATTTAAAAAATTAAAAAATAAGACTGCTTCCCAAATCATTGGGATAATTAAACCTAGCAGCTNAAAAAAAAAAAAAAAAAGAGGGTATAAATGTATATGTATAGCTGATTCACTGTGCTGTACAGTAGAAATTAACAACATTGTAAAGCAACCATACTCCAATAAAAATTAATTTAAAAAATTAAAAAATAAGACTGCTTCCCAAATCATTGGGATAATTAAACCTAGCAGCTTCAGGAGGGAAGCTCACTCAACTCCAGCTACCTGTGTGCTCCCACATGAAGAATCCAGGAAGACTAGCTCTTGCATCCCAAAAAACATCTAAGAAGCACCCTGGCTGAGGCTAAGGTTGTATCACTATCATCATCTCCTCACAGCTGATATTTTACATATATTGCCTAGACTGTTAGCCTGGATGCCAACTTCATAGCTTTGCCATGCCCACCAGTATCTGAGATGCCTGCCTGGTCTGATCCTACCTTATTTTATTTCTCATCACCTGCACCCTTTGGATTCTGATTCTGTGGTCAGCTATTGCCTTACCCTGCCTCCTAATTCCTGTGTGCTTTGCTCATTGACAATACACTTGCTAAGGGGAAAGAAGAAATAGTCAAGTCTACTGAAGTCTCTGCATGTGCTAAGCTAAAAAGTCTTCCATCTGCCTTGCGCAGAGCTTAGACTCTGGCTGCCTGTTTGCTCTTCCATTCCCTGGGATGATGTCTATAATGCTCATCATCTGTAACTACGAAGCACTGTATCTGGCACAGAGTAATGGTTCAATAATACTCGTTAAGTGAATAAATGAATGAATGAATGAATGAACCCCAGACTGCTTGGTTGGCTGAGGATCAACCACACTAGTCTTTGTATTTCCAGATCCTAGGGATCTGTTTCCTGGCCCAAAATCCCTGCACAGTGGAGGGACCCTGGCTGGACCACAGGGAATATTGATGCATGACTATTTTTAAATAGCGCTATTTCCCAGAAGTCCTAATGGTTAGGCTCTACTTACCATGTTGGAATTATGTCAATTCTGGCACTAGCTTTCATTAAATCTTAAGAGTATCTCATTGCTTTAGACAGTATGATTTGGGTACATGGCCACCTTCAAGGTTCTCTGTGAGTTACAGCTCCTGGGCTTTCTCCAGGTTCTTCCTCCACAAATACTATTGTAGTGCTACCCTATCTCCCTGCAGAACCCACGTCTCTTATGAAAACAAAACACTTTTTCTTTTTAAATCCTTTTTCTTCTTCTGGAAACCCATACATCCTGCCCCAAACAAAAGGATTACTGAGACCTTTCAGTCAGAATTCTGGTTGCCATCACATCTTAGACTATTCATTAACTATGTGCTGTATGGAAAAGCACTGAAGATCATTACAGCTGTAGTCGGAAGCCAGTGTGCTGGGATAATGAAAAACAACTCTGCAGTTCCCCATGCTCTGTTAGTTGTGTTTGTCATAAATGAGTTGTGGAGATTCAGAGTGAATGATCCATATCATATTGAACCGTCCCTTTTTTTATCGCTGACAATTGAAGGTGACTGAGAAGCACGGTCAGTGTCAGGCTGAATCTAATTGGAAACCTTCTCTCATTAATGTCCAATGTTGACTTGCATTACTTGATGAAATTAGGACCACAGTGAAATGGATTTTATCGTACAGAATGAGCTGGTGGAGCTCTCTCCCATTTCAGTGTTTTTTGTTTTGTTTTTATTTTTAACCTCATCCCACCCCTAGTTCTGTGGCAGAAGAGGCATAGAAGAGCAGGAATTTTGAGTAAGGCAGGTCTGTGCACAAACAAAGCAAAAACAGATATGTAGGAAAGGAAATTGAAACCATATGGACTTTTATATCACATGTCTGAGCAGTTCCTGGGTACTGCTGTGGAACCAGAGGTCCAGGGGACCTTCCAGAAATCACCCTGATCCTAGGACTCCAGGCACAACTGCCCCTAAGTTGGCCCAGTTAGATGAGCATTTATCTTACATGTAAGGGGTATGGTATGGAGAAGAACACACACATCCTCCCTCTACCCTTTCCAGTCATTGGCTGCCTTAATGAAACCCACTTTTGAAACCTCTCATTGAAGGTTTGGGTCTTCAGTTGAGGTATTATTTCCAAGAGAAAAAAAAAGTGTTTGAATTAAAGAATGGGAATTTTCCTCTAGTTATTTCCCCTCTTACCTGACCCTTATCATTTCTGGAGGCAATACGAGGAATCAGGGATGGATGAGGAGAGATGAAAAATTTGAGCAGAATATTGAGGAGAATACTCCAGACCCATAGAAGAAAAAAACTTCAGACTTTCCAACAAAAAACAAGGAAATTTGCTTTGAATAGCAAAAACATGGCCAATGCTTACAGTGTGCTTTTTATTAAGCATATGTTAGACCACAGAGGTTAAAGTCATGCAGTCTGACTTTTGTATACCCAAAGGTAGGCTGGTTTAGTTTAGTTCTGTTTTTTCCACAGCTCTGTTAGATATGAGTAAAATTAATAGGAACTCACATTCTGAATGATTACTTGAGCATTTTACAAATGTTAAAATGCTTTCAAAACACTTGACAGCAACAGAGGAGCTTAGAAATTTCATCTGGAAACGTCACAAACTAGAACCCACAAATTATTTTCTCTAAAACCTCCTAGTTAGAAACGTGGCTTTTTAGAATACACATTCTTTTTACTCAGAAATATACACAGTTGTCTTCAATTTCAAAAGATGAGGCAATGGCTAAGTTAAGCTATTTTAATATCTAATTAGTGCCCAGATAGTCAGTGGTCTTTGATCCCTCTGACCCTGAGATACTATGATCCATCCAGTAGGACTTAAGAGAGGAGTGGGTCATTCTTAACAAAAGTGTGGTACTAGCCAAGTTAGTCCTCTGTACCTCCCCATCCTCTTCCCACATTTTCTTCCTGTCCTTGTCAACCCTCCTCATCCAGTGTCAGTCACCAGCCCCCTCCCTTGCCCCATGACAGTGCATAAGAACCTTCTTTCCCATCATCTGAAACCTCTTGAAGGTTTCCTATGTCCACTCTCAAACCACATTTGTCTTGTGCTTTTCAGTAAGAATGAAGCTTTTTTAAACAAATTCATTCCAGGATATCAATGACACAATTGCATTTACAACACTGCCCAACCTAGAAACATTTGGAAGTAGACTGAAACACTAATTCATTGTGCAAGGTCTTTTTCTTACCTGTATGGGATTTTATTTTCCTCAAGCAGCAATCCCAACTCAGTGTCATGACACTGATTTTATCTCATCCATCACCTCCTGGGTTTCAACAAATAACAAATTACTAGAGCCCTAAAAACCTCAGTTGTATTTCACCATTTTTTCCAGTCAGGAAATGGACACCTACAAAGTTGAACTGATGCCCAGGTCACTTAGAGGCCCAATGAACGAACTGGCTCTACTGCTAAAATCATGACTCCTAATCCAGTGCTCTTTCCCCTCCAGCATACTGCCAACTCTGCTATACACTGTTTTGGATCCCAGATGTTTCACTCAAACCTACGAACAGAATGTCTCTCAGGCACAGGAGAGTTGCCTAGTTAATCAGAGGACAGTAGAAAGGACATTGTCGTGCTTACAAAAGACCTACTCTATTATATCTAGAATCCGAATGTCCAATTGATAAGTGATAGCTTCTCCCTCTAAGGAAAATTCAACATAGGGATAATCTGTGAGATATTCTACACCACAAAAATATACCTAAATGCTGTGCTCGTGCTGATACACTTTTGTATTGCTATAACCACTGCTAGCATCTCTGCCAAAGATGTTTTATAGAAGAGGGAATCAAACAAAGCTGGAAAGTTGTTGATGGGTGGTTGGTAAAAACGCAGAGAAATTATGCAGTAAGCAAACAAACAAGCTTCCATCTTGGAGTCAAAAGTTATATTAGTGTAAGTGAAGACCTTCCTACAAACTAGAAGTGATGCAGGGCCTCAGGAGAATGACCTTCTAAAGGGTCTACTCACACACTGTGCTTAGTTGATGCCAAACACCTGGCCTGAGAGAAAACCATTCAGTCAATCAAGCAGATGTTTAGTCTACCCTCTGCCAAACATCTGGGCGATTGATGGGATCGTTTCCTTTTCATTATGGAGCTTGCCCACAGCAACCCAGGGGTGTAATCACAGCATGAGAACACAGCATGGGGATGACAGATGTCTTGACTCACCAGGATCCCCAGCATGGGACATTTTTCAGGTCTGTGCAGGTCAATTCAACATCACTTTAGTTTAAGATTTGTTGGTCGTTTGTTGAGCTGAGGCACTTTGATGCCAGCACAGTTTTTAATCCCTACTTCATAAAGAGCAAAGGCCCTGAGCTGACAAAAAACACCTTATTGACATTCAAGGATAAGAGGCCACTGGCTGAAAGCTACACTGGTTTCCTCCCAAACTGTAGCTAAGTGACCTTCCTCTGCTGTTCAGATGCTGTGAGGGAAAAAGTGCAGACGTTTTGCTGGCATTGGCCTGGGGATTCATGAGTATAGAGCTTGGCTCCAATGCAAAACATACTCCATCTGACAAAGAGAAATAATTTAATGGGCACTCTCTTAATTATAACAGTTTGGAAGATGGAAAAGTTAAGGACAACAGCAGAAAGCATAATAGAATCACAACGAAAATTTTGTCTTTGGCTTCCCTTCTGGTACACTAGCATTCCAAAGGGTTGGAGAGGAAAACCAACATTTACCAATATTTTCCTCATCAGTTCTAATAACAGGCAAGAGGAGAAAAAAAGTAATGAGGGGACAGGGACAAATTTTTAAAAAGAGGGAAATAAAGGACTCCATCATCTTGTATACTAAGGAGTAACAGGATAGTGATGACAATTGTCATTTATTATTCAATAAAATTTTCCTCTGGGGTAGGGGGGCGTCTGGAGGAAGAGTACAAGCGGTCAGCCACAGGTCACATCTCACTCAGGAACACTGCAGAATCT
Organism: Oreotragus oreotragus; assembly: GCA_006410675.1. NCBI lineage: Eukaryota > Metazoa > Chordata > Mammalia > Artiodactyla > Bovidae > Oreotragus > Oreotragus oreotragus. The sequence continues at coordinate 522,878 of SJYX01015261.1, read as the reverse complement.
GATCCAGGAATCCTCAGAAAGCTAGATGTACAGCTCTCCTGATGGCCTCCTGGGGAGACTGCCCCTGGAAAGAGTAGAGGACTACCTTAGTGTGTCTTCCTTGCTTACAATACTACAATGGTAATGCCTTACAGGTGTCCAGAAGACTGTACTTGTCAAAGTGATTTCATACAGATGACCTCCTTTGATCCCTGCAGTTTAAAGTGCAAGGTGCAGTTTGAAAGAAACAGAAGGAAGAATATAATAAAGTATATACTCTCTGCCCAATACTTTTCCAGACTCTTTGCTAAGCACTTTCATACAGCATCATATTCAGCCTATCCAAACCGGGGCATATGTATTTTTACCTCCTTATTCATTGAAGAGAAGAATGGGTTCAGAGAGGCTAAGCAATTTGCCCAAAGTCACCCAGCCAGTGTATCTATTTTAGGTATAGTGTTTTATGAGTTTAAATGTACTCATATGCAAAAATGTAAACAGTTTTGGTTTATTTCTTAATTTTTAAATCAAAATCTTAAGTTAGGATTTCGATTACCACATCAAGATAGTACCTTTCTGAGCACCAATTAGCATGTCCAATGACAGAGGGAAAAAAAATCACTAAAGCAAAATCTCCCCTTGAAGTTTTCACTTTCACTCTATTCTTTCCTGAACTACTGGGCAACCCACTGCAGTTGTCTCTCAGGAATCATCCCCCTTCCCCTCAAATGTTCTCTGATCTCAGCCTTGCTCTGAAGCCCTTCACAAATGCCTTATGAGCCTCAACTACGTTAATATCATGAAACCTATACTTCATCATATAATCCAGACCAAAACCATTCACCTCCCACTCAGCAGAGCTCTTCCCATGCATTTAACACAATCACTAGCTACTTTCAAAATCCTTTTTTCACCTGTCCCTGAGCACAACACTATTTTCAGATCCCTTGGTTGGTTTCTCCTCATCTTCCTGACCTTTACAGCTTGAAATACTCCAGAGCTTCTCTTTTTATCTATAATCATGTCTAAGGTTATCCCATTCAGTTCAGCGGCTCTAAATACCATCTACACAGGGATGACTCCCAAATCTCTATGTCCAGAACTAATCTCTACCTTGAACTTCAAATATACACAACTATGTTGCTCAACATTTTCACCTGGATAAAAGTTATCACAAATTTAACATGTCTGAAATTACACCCCTATATGTTCCTTCCCTTTCACAATCTCAGTAGATAGCAGTTCCATTTCACCAGTGTTCTGACCAAAATCCCTAGAATCATTCATGACTCCACTTTTCTACATGCCACATCCAATCCATCAACAAATCCTATCAGATTCACTTTGAAAATAGGTGCAAGCCCCCTCCTGCTTCAAGATTTTGGCATTCACCATCTCCTTTGCCTGAAATGATCTTTCCCCAAATGTACGCATGGCTCCCTCATTTCTTTCAGGTCCTTACTCCAATATCACCTTCTCAGAGAGGTGACCACCTTATGTTCAGAAGTTCTATCTCCTGACTACTACTCTATATTAGTATTTCTTCTCACCTGATACAACCGATGTTGATGTTGGCCTCCCCCAGAGGTAACCACAGATACATCTCTTACAGCCTATGGTTTCCTTTGTCTCTCTGACTAATGGCCTTATTGCTTTCCTCTAGCAATGAAAACACATTCAGCCTACATGCAAGGCAGGCCAGAAATGTTAAAAAGTTAACAACCTAGGAACCACGGAGGGACAGAAGTTTGTGGATAAATATTCCAACATTGTGTCCTTCATGAGGACCACTCTGAGCAGTTTTCTGCAGTGACTTTCAGAAAATTCTCAGTGGGATTCAGCCCCAGTTGCCCACAGTGGCAACCCAATCATTAGTGCACTCTTTATTCACTTTCATCCCTTCTCTGCCTCACTTCTCTATCCCTTCCTGAGGTTACCTCTTAAATAAACTGCTTACACCCAAACCCTTGTTTGGGGGTTTGCTTTAGGGGCAACCAACACAGAAATATATTTTATACACTTATTTGTTTAGCATCTCTCTCCCCCACTCAATGCAAGCTTCATGAGAATAGCAAAATCATTTTGTCCATAGTTGTATTACAGCATCTATGAGCCTGGCACATAAGAAGCATTCAATCATTTTTCGTTGAATGAATTCTATCCCTATTTGAATTTGATTTCTTTCCCCTGTGTTTTCTTGCCAATGGGATGTAGTATCACGGGTTCGAAGATTTGTGCTTTCATCATAACAGAGAAGACAGAATAGAAAGCAAATGAGATGGCAGGGTCAGGGGATGAAAAGAAGAGAAATCCACATTCTTTATCACACATCTTCCAGGGGTCCCAAGGGCAAGCCTCAGATAAACAATATCCAAATCTGAAATGGACCTTGGTGACAGGATGGGCAATAAATTTGAGCTCATCAAAGCACTTCCAGACCAGGGTAGTAGTGGGTTCTGTTACTGGGACAAAGCAGCAGGACCAGATGGGGAAGGAAAGTTTGACAAATGCCTTTTCCTCTTTAAATATTTTCCCTCTTGGGTCACTGGTCTTTTATCAACATCTGAAGCACAAAAGCTGCTTTTGAATGATAGGCATGATCTTCTGGTCACTAGGCTGATAAGAAGGTGAAAAGCCAGTGGATATATTTGCTTTTTACCTCCATGGACATCCCTTTATTTGGGATGAATCATCACTCCAAGAACATAAGGAACGCCCCACTCAAGTAACATAAAGGTAAAGTTCATTGGTATGTTCAAGACGTGCAGGTCTTTATTGAGAAAACAACATGTATCACATTAGTACAGCCTCTATGGGGTCTATAGTTCCCATTAGTGTACCTTCAGCATCAAGTACATGGTTGGCAGTACTATTCAACAGAGTGTTGAAAGTCCCAGCCAGAGCAATTATGCAAATAAATAAAGATAAGATACAGAAATCAGAAAGAAAGAGGTAAACTATCTCTGTTTGCAGATGACATAATATTATACATGCTGCTGCTGCTAAGTCGCTTCAGTCGTGTCCGACTCTGTGTGACCCCATAGATGGCAGCCCACCAGGCTCCCCCGTCCCTGGGATTCTTGAGGCAAGAACACCGGAGTGGGTTGCCATTTCCTTCTCCAATGCATGAAAGTGAAAAATGAAAGTGAAGTCACTCAGCTGTATCTGAATCTTAGCGACCCCATGGACTGCAGCCTACCAGGCTCCTCCATCCACGTGATTTTCCAGGCAAGAGTACTGGAGTGGGGTGCCATTGCCTTCTCCAAATATTATGCATAGAAAAACGTAAATTCAACCCCAAACTGTCTGAACTAATAGAATTCAATGAGGTTGCAGAACACAAAATCAACTTTTAAAAAGTTTATTTTACACACTAACAATGAACTATCTAAAAGAGAAATAAAGAAAACAATCCCATTATCAATTGCATCAAAGGTAATAAAATACTTAGGAATAAATTTAACCAGAAAGGTGAAAGATCACTACACTGAAAACTATAAGACACTGAGGAGAGAAACAGAGAGGAGATCAAGATGCTGGTGTAAGAGGATGCTGAGCTCATCTTCCCCTAAGAAACATCAAGAATACACCTGCATGTGGAGAAATTCTCATTAGGAAACAAACGGGAAACTGGCAGAAGGATTCTTCAACCAAGACTATAAAGAAAGATCACATATAGTCAGATGGAAACAGAACAGAAGTCATCAGGTTGGGACCCATGCTGCTATGAGAAGACACAAGTGAGGGGGCTATCATGGGCTCAGAGATCCTAGCTGGGGAATAAGCAGTTTGAGCCACATACTGGGCACCCCAGCCCTGAGGTGTGACAACAGAGAGATGAGTCCCCTTAGCTGGTTTAAAAACTAGTGGGACTTATAGGAGGGCTGTAAGAAACCAAGACTCTGCTTATGAAGTGTGTGCATGTTTGTTTACTTCCAGGAACAAGGCAGGGGAAGCAGACTGAAACTGCCCGGGGCTCTGGCTGCTTTCCTCTGACCATCCCAGACCCTCTAGCTCTGGTGCAGCTCTCAACTAGGGTGAAGGCCAGTTAGTGAAATAGTCAGAGAAAGATAAATGCTACATATTACCACTTACATGTGGAGTTTACAGAATAAAACACACTGATATAACAAAACAGAAACAGACATGGATATAGATAACAAACTAGTCATTACTAATGGGGAAAGGAAAGGGGGAGAGGCGAGATAGGGATAGGGGATAAGAGATAAAAACTACCATGTATAAAATAAATAAACTATTAAAAACATGTTGACCAGCACAGGAAATATAGCAAATATTTTATAATAACTTTAAATGGATTCTAATATATAAAACATTGGATCATTATGTTGTACAGTGAAACTAATACTGTAAATCAACTGTAGTTGACAACTCATACAACTCAACAGGAAAAACAAACATGCAATCCAATTTTAAAATGAACAAAAAGCATAGACATGCATTTTTCCAAAGACACACACACAAATGTCAACAGATACATGAAAAGGTACTCAACACCAGTAATCATAAAGGAATTGAAAATTGAAACAATAAAAAATCATCTCATATATGTTAGAATGGCTATTATTAAAAAAAAAAACAAGAGATATTCAATGTTGGTGAGGATGTAGAGAAGAAGAAATCTTATACACTGTTGGTGGTTAACATAAATTAGTATAATCCCTATGGAAAACAGTATGGAGGTTTCTCAAACATGAAAGCAGAATCATCAAATGATTCGGCAGGTCTATTTCTGCATATATATCCAAAAAAATGAAACGACTATCTCTAAGAGCTATCTGCAACCCATGTTGTATTGTAGCATTAGTCACAAAGTCAGGGTATGTAAACAGCGTCAACACACACACACAGGAATATTATTCAACCATGAGAAAGAACAGGAGCAGGAATCCTTTTGCAACAACATTGATATGTTAAGTGAAATAAGTCAATAGAAGACCAAATAAACTATATAATCTCACTTATAGGTGGAATCTTAAAAAAATCAAATCGGAAAGTATATTTGTCATTGCTAGCAGCTGGGGTTGGGTGAGGGCTAGGGAGATGTTATTCAAAGGATATGAGCTTCCAGTAATTTTGTACCTAGTATGTATCAAGCTGACTAGTACCTGCTCTACATATATTGCTCATTTAGTTCTTTTAACAGCTCTTTAAAGTTAGTGGTCAACATTATTCACACATTATTTGGAACTTATAAGAATTAAGAAACTTGCCCAAAGTCACACAGTAAGTGAACCATTATTACCTTACCCTTGCTGGTCAAAAAATATAGGTTTCCAAACATCCTTTATTGATGTAATGCATAAAGTGCCACCCAGAGCAGCTTATTTTGCCTTTTGGCACAGGCATTTTGGCTGAACCCTTTTTGCACGCCACTGCTTGATAATCAAGTGCATCAAAGTGGCACCATGAAGGGTGTGCATGTGCAAATACAGGAGACTTGTCTCAGCTCACATTGAAGACATGCTCATTGAGAACCAGAGATGGAGAAAAGCCCACTCCTGGGCAAGAGGCAAATTGATAATGTGAAAAAGACAATTACAAAGATAGCATCAAAACATTATAAACTAGAATTGCCGTCCTGAAAAAGTCTACAAGGATGAATGGTGGGGAGCCAACCTCATTAACTGGGTGACGACACATGCCTACACTACCCTGAGTTCATAGATCCTGGAGGAAGTTCCCTTGCCTGTGTAAAATGTCACCAGGACAGACGAAGAGAAAAGGCCAGATATCTTTAATGAGACAGAATTCAGTCTGAAGGAGAGTGATAATGGTTAAAGCTCTCCTCCTCCTGCACTCAATCCCCCAGCTCTACTCCAGGTTCCCATTCCCCATGCCCTTTACTCTAGGTGCATCCTCCATGGCACCTGGCAGTCCACTATTGCAGATTTCACTGGCTACGCACTATCCTGTATAGTGGCAAGAATACAGAGCTTGTTGCAGCAGACAGTCAGCTCAAATCAAGATACTGACCCTCACAAGGAAGAAAGCTTAAACAGGTCACTTACACTTGAATTTCAGTTTCCTCACCTGACGAGGTTTTTAGGAGAATTAAGTGAGATAACATCAGAAAGTCAGCCAGCACACAAGCTCAATGAATGGTATCAATTGTTGCACATAGCAGTCATTGCTGTTTTCCTTCTGATTCTGAAGTATCATAAAAGTTTAATTGCTGAGGTGTCTGAAGGAGATGAAGAGGTAATAAAGATGACAAAGCCTCCTCACCTTTCCCTCCTTACATAATTTATGAGTCCAAAGAATCCAAGGGTCTATGAACTACTTTAGCACCACAGAAGCAGGTCCAGAATTGGGTTTTCAGGAAATGTAGGAGACCCAGGTTCAACCCCTGGGTTGGGAAGATTCCCTGGAGAAGAAAATGGCAACCCACTCCAGTATTCTTGCCAGGAAAATCCCATGGACAGAGAAGCCTGACAGGCTACAGTCAATGAGGTCACAAACAGTTAGACACAACTTAGTAACTAAACCACCAACAGTAAAACCAAGGCTATGGGCCAAGGATCCTTTAGCACAGAGTCTAGATGAAAGGAACAGAAACGCAAATGGAAGCAGACATAAAATCATGTCCAACTTACAACAGCCTGCAGGCCCGTGTGGGAGGCTTAGGTTTTGGCCAGCTCCACCATGCAACTCCGCGCACTGCCAACCCACAGCCTCACTCTTAGGCTAAGGCCATGGCACATACATAAAGGGATGTTGTCTAACCATTGATTTGGGTTTTATCCACATATCTAGGCTTGTGTAGAGCACTAATCCAGAAAAAAAGCCCTGAGAAGCCTGAGGGCTTTTTTTTTTTAAAGACTTTAACTCAGCCTGCCATGTGGATGGGGTGAAGATGGTAGGAGATGAAAGTTGAAGGCAGTAAAGATGCTTGTTGTCCCTCAGATAGATTAAAGTAGGATAAAGTGCAGGATCAAAACTCACAAGATGGGTTAAATTACCTGCGCTCCTTCTTAAAGGCCAGCTTAAGTCTCGTGAGTCTCAATCTTTCCATCTATAAAATGGGATGACTAAGTGGTACCTCTACAGTTTCTTGTACATCTATAATTCTATGAGTCTTAGGAAAAAGCATGATGCAATTTTTAAAGTGAAAGAATAAACTAGTTTATAAGTAGTCATGTGGGCCCCATGGGATTCCCCATAATATGTCAGAGTATACACAAAGAAAGAAATAGCCTTTATCTTCAGTTTGTAATTCTGACCTTATATTAAGGGCTGATTGAACAGTCTATTAAAAAGCAGAGACATTACTTTGCCAACAAAGGTCCGTCTAGTCAAGGCTATGGTTTTTCCTGTGGTCATGTATGGCTGTGAGAGATGGACTGTGAAGAAAGCTGAGCGCCGAAGAATTGATGCTTTTGTACTGTGGTGTTGGAGAAGACTCTTGAGAGTCCCTTGGACTGCAAGGAGATCCAACCAGTCCATTCTAAAGGAGATCAGCCCTGGGATTTCTTTGGAAGGAATGATGCTAAAGCTGAAACTCCAATACTTTGGCCACCTCATGCGAAGAGTTGACTCACTGGAAAAGACTCTGATGCTGGGAGAGATTGGGGGCAGGAGGAGAAGGGGACGACTGAGGATGAGATGGCTGGATGGCATCACCGACTCGATGGACATGAGAATGAGTGAACTCCGGGAGTTGGTGATGGACAGGGAGGCCTAGCGTGCTGCGATTCATGGGGTCGCAAAAAGTCGGACACAATTGAGCAACTGAACTGAACAGTCTATACTATACAATGATAGAATGATGCCTAGACTAGGAATCAGAGGATCTGACTCAGAAACCTGGCTCCCATTCCTCTGACTGCATCTTCTGGCAAGTCACCTAGCCTCTCTACATATCACCATCACTTTCTGACTATTCCTCGGAGCATTGAAAAATATGACATTTAATCGTGAAAGTGAACATATTTCATAATCTGTATAGCCCTATACAAGTAAAATACTTCACTATTACCATATTTTTCTGTTGCTGTGGCTAACTCACCAAAGCACCTAATACTGTTTCTACCCACCCTGGATTATAAAGTGTACTTGATACCATTCCATTTTAATTGAGCATAACATAGTGGTCAAAGATCAGTTTATCTCAGCCTTGGATGACTTCCTGGGTTCTGAAGCCGACAGTCTAAATATGGCAGATAGACAAGGGTATAATTATGGAGAGAGTGGCAGCTACGACCCAGGGACTAGAAAGCTATTGAGACAGCAGAGGTATCAGCAGAACTTCTAGCTGATTTGGGCCATGTTTAGAGGTATTCAGTGGGCCTAGTCTCCCAGAAGGATCTGGTCTAAGATTCAAACAAAGGAATCACAGTGGTTCAGTCAACGAAGAATAGGTTATTCCTCTGAAGAGTCATCAAGCAGCACAATTTAAAAAAAAAAAATCAACAACAACAACTCAGCCATATCTCCTTTTCCCAGTCAAGAAGCTAAGGTGTAGCTCAGAACCTTAAGAAGTCTTCTTTTGGGAGTGTTGACCGTCAGCAACCTTACAGCACTTACCTAAGTAAACTATGTAAATTATTCTGATGCTGCCCAGGGTCCGTTATTTATAGTACCAAGGCAGACCTGCTCTCCCTGACAACGGGGTCCTATTAAGCTAACCTTGGCCCTCACACTGGGGCTGGGTGTGGGCCTGTCTAGTCAAGCCGTCAGGTAGCTCATTAACTGTGGTTGTAGTACAGACTACTTCACCCAGGTCAAATGTATGATCCCAAACCTAAACCAAGTCCATACATACATGAAGACCACAAGCCAGGCAGTCTGTAGAAACCAGATTCCTAAAGATGAAAGGGAAATTCAACAATTAGCCAAGTAAAACATACATGCCCAATTCAAAACCAAGAAGATAAATTCAAGAGCTGAGTTGCCAAGCCAATAATGTTTTTAAAGCCAGCTGAGGTGTGACTGAGCGACCAACACTTCTACATGATGATGATAATGACCATCTTTTTTGCGGAGCTAACACCTGAACCCATTGAGCAACATGAAATGAAGTTAGTATTCCTAGCTCACTTGGCTAATTCCACCATGTTTAACTGGAGCTAGAAAAATTTCCCTCCTCCTTCGGTAGGTGGTCATTCCAACCAAAAGGTTTTCATCGTCTAAGAGCCATGAGGAATGAGGTTGCTTACCCATTCATATTCATCTCAAAAGGGACTCAAGACTTGCCATCCATCTCTTGATCTGCTTCTTTGCGGGCTGCTACAGCAAGGACGACCATAGTTGTCAAGGCTTTATCTACAGGGTTTTCCAAGTGTGAGATCTAATCTCATGTCATACTCTCTCCACAAACTCCTGGATGTATCAGTCTGAGGCTTCTCGTTCATTCACAGACGTATCCAATAGCTGCTAAGGCCTGTATTTGCCACTGAAGTTTACAGCACATACATGGAGTCTGCCACCAACAATGTGCTGAGAAGTACCTGAGTAAATGTTTTGATGATAAAACAAGTGGCTTATAACTAGAGACATTTTGTTTGAACAGAGTGTAAGCTACCACAAAACAATTAGGCCCTTACTATTCCTGTGTAATTTGCCAAATCACTTATTTATTTATTATAAAGAGAAAATAATGAAATACAACGGAGGAGAGAGATTTCATATTGGTTAAGCAGAACTCCGAGAGATGGTAATGAACAGGGAGGCCTGGCGTGCTGCTATTCATGGGGTCGCAAAGAGTCGGNCCAAATCACTTATTTATTTATTATAAAGAGAAAATAATGAAATACAACGGAGGAGAGAGATTTCATATTGGTTAAGCAGAACTCCGAGAGATGGTAATGAACAGGGAGGCCTGGCGTGCTGCTATTCATGGGGTCGCAAAGAGTCGGACACGACTGAGCGATTGAACTGAAGCAGAGGCAAGAAGTACAGCTGGTTAATTATAAAGGAAAAGTAATACTATGATGGAGCTGTGTTAAAAGAGAAATACTGGCTTGAGGGAAGAAAGAAGCAGGTGGGGGAAGGCCATATTAAGGAAATATCCATGTGCTGAGAATATCCTGGTTGAGAAAATTTGGAAAAATACACACTCCAAATCTCAATCAATAATCAAAAACATGGCAGCAGCAGCATAATTTGTAATTTGTAAAGTTATAAAATCTATGATCTTTTTCTGGATCTCGAGTGTGTGGATGTAGTTATATCAGGAAAGGTGAAAAAGACACGCAGAAACTGTGAATATGGCCATAACGCAGGAAAAGCCAAGCATCTGGAGGACCGGTTTTGTAGGGTCACGTTCTGAACCAGCACAAACAAGGCGCTGTCAGCTTGCTGATAATGCGCTGATTACAAATGTGACCAAGTGGAAAAACCTTCCTGCTGCCAAATTAGTCACTGGAAACTTGATAAGAAGGTGACAATTTAGCAGTGGGTGCAAGTTCAGAGAAGCATGAACATTAAAAGGGGAAAACCCTAAAAAGGAGGAAAAGGTGGTAGCTTTGTCAGTCTCCTTAACACACAGAAAAATGGCCCCCAGTCCCTATTTCCTCATATATTTCTAAGCTCCCCAAGTGAACATCACTCACGACCTCTTGGTTCTAAATACAACGGCCATTTTTCAGATCTGAATTGAATGCTCTATTGGCAGCAGTCTTCACTTTATGTTGGTGACTCTCAAACCTATTTCTAGCCGAGATCTTCTAGCCCTGGAAAGTCAAATGTTCCCCGACTGCCTTTACGTCCATCAACACCAGGACTCTTCAAGTTGCTCGCTGGTCTCCCTCTGCCTATGTTGCCCCTCATATGATTGCTCAGCAAACAGCAAGGTTACCCAGGTCACCTAATCAGACTTCTGAGTTCATCCTTGATTCTTTCCTCTTCTTTGCATGCATGCATGCTCAGTGGCTTCAGTTGTGACTCTTTGCAACCCTATGGGCTATAGCCTGCCAGGATCCTGTGTCCATGGGATTCTCCAGGTGAGAACACTGGAGTGGTTTGTCATGCCCTGATCTTCCCAACCAGGGATCAAACTCATCTCCCTTTTGTCTCCTTCACTGCCAAGCAGATTATTTACCACTGAGCCACTCACTGTGGAAGTTCTCTCTTTTTTAGATCACAAATATTCACTGAGCATCAGCATGTACCAGGAACCGTGCTAGGTGGTCCCCGGAGTAGGAACAAAGGTCCTTGACCTCACAGAGCTTACAGTCATGAACATGCTCCATTCTCACTGATGCTGCTAACAGTGTCCTGCTGTTCTTGAGTTAGCCCCCTTCTCTCTAACCCAACCACTCTTTTCTCACTTCAGGGATCCATCATTTCTTGCCTTGATTGCTTCAGCTGATTCCTAAATCATTTCTCTGATTCTAGGCTTGCCTCTTCAAATCATTTCCACGATAAAGAGAGACAAACCTGCCTGAAGCCAGTTTTATCCCACCTTCTCTGCTTAACACACCACAGTGGATCCTCACTGCTCTTAGGTAAGGGTAAAACTTCTCAAGAAATGACTCATTAAGTGGCCTGTAGGACTCATAGGAAGGAAGATAACACGGTGTCTTTTCAAAGCTAAAGTCTTTAAATATTCATTCAACATTGTTAATCAGGAAAAGGTGGATTCTATTAATAAAACTTGAATATCCATTTTTATCTAAAGTTAGGAATTCGCCATATGCATTGACTATAACATAGCATCTTTTTTATGCATATGTGCTTCATATATATATACAGAAATAGATCTAGCTCTACATATTGATGTGTTATGCAACCTACTCTTTTTATTTTCATATTTCCATATTATTAAATAGTCTTCTACCACTGTGATGACCATACAGTATTTCAAGATTTGTTTATTTTTAAATTTGGTCTTTTCCAAAGTGATAAATGCACAAGTTAAAAAAAATTAAATAGTATTAAAGGGTTTATAATAAAAAACAAAACAAAACCAATAGCACCCTGTGCCAACAGTCCACCCTCCAGATCTGGTACCAAGAAGGAGCCACTTAAGAATGTTTCAGCTGTTGTTTTTCCTAACTGATCTCTATATTTCCAAATAATATGGGGATGCCACTTTGTATTGATTTATTTTATCTGTTGTGATCGAGTCAATAATTCAGCTCAAACACGTTACTCACTATTATGTGCCAGACACCGCTGCAAGCAATGAGCAAAACAGACAAGATTATTATATTCGTGAAACTTAATTCTAGGAGAAAGACAATCAAAAAGCAAATAAGTAGGACCTCCCTGATGGTCCAGTGGTTAAGAATCCACCGGCCAATGCAGGGACATGGGTTCAATCCCTGGTCCAGGAATATCCCAGGCATGTTCTATGTGCCGTGGGGGCCACTGAGCCCACGCACCACTGAGGCCTGCACCAGTGCTCGGCAGCAGGAGAAGCCACTGCAATAAGCTCTTTCTCTGCAACGAGTAGCCCCTGCTCACCACAACTAGAGAAAGCCCAAGTACAGCAACAGAGACTCAGCACAGCAAAAAATAATTAAAAAATTTTTAAAAAGGAAATGCTCCTCTGAAATGACATTTGAGGTGAGCCTGTAGTCTGAAGATCTAGAGTAAGAAAGAATGGTATTAATTAGGATCTGGGTAAAGTGCATGTAACAGACCCTACGACAACAGCTTAAACAAGTGAAGATTAGCTTTTGCCTTACATCGTAGCCTAAGGATAGGCCAGCCAGTGGTCCAGGCTCCTTCTGTTTTCTTACTTTTCATCTGTAACGTCCAAGATATTTTCACTACATTCGTGTTCCACACGGCAAGGTGGAAGAAAGAGCAGGGTACATCTTTTCTCTGTAAGGACACAACTCAGAAATTTCCCATCTCTTCTGCTCACATTCTTTTCGCCAGAACTTAGTCACAGAGACACAGCTAGCTGCAAGAGAAACTTGAAATGTGGTTTCTATTCTGGGCAGCCATGTGCTGAGCTAAAATTCTATTCCTGTGGGAGAAGAGAATGGGTAACAGGGATCAACTTATTCTCCGACAAAAGAATATTTTACACACAGGGAAGATCAAGGGCAAAGGCTCTGAGGTGGGAAAGACCTTGACTTGTTTAAGGAAGAGAAAGAAGGCCAGTGTCACTGAATGATGGTTCAAGACCTGGGGAGAGAGGCTGTGGGTTCAGGGAGGCAGACAGGGACCAGAGGATGTGAGGATTTTTAAACCATGGTGAGGATTTCACTCTAAGTGCAATTGGAACCCATGGGAGGCTTTTCAGTAGGGAACTGATTTAACCATTCTCTCTCACATCCTCCTCTGTTCCATTCCTTAATAGTGTTATAAAACTGACTTTCATGAAATCATTTCACCGTTAACATCATCGTGCCTATGTGCTTACTTGCTTGGTCATGTCTGACTCTTTGTGAACCTTTGGACTATAGCCCACCAGGGTCTTCTGTCCATGGGATTCTTCAGGCAAGAATACTGGAGGGGTTGCCATTTCCTGCTCCAGGGGATCTTCCTGACCCAGGGATTGAACCCACGACTCCTGTGTCTTCTGCATTGCAGGTGGATTCTTTACCCACTGAGCCATTGGTGAAGCCCGTCCTCATGATATGTAAATATTGCTCACTGCAGAACCAAGTAGTGTAACTGGGCTTTCTTTTTTTTTTTTTCATTCTAAAGGAGATCAGCCCTGGGATTTCTTTGGAAGGAATGATGCTAAAGCTGAAACTCCAATACTTTGGCCACCTCATGCGAAGAGTTGACTCACTGGAAAAGACTCTGATGCTGGGAGAGATTGGGGGCAGGAGGAGAAGGGGACGACTGAGGATGAGATGGCTGGATGGCATCACCGACTCGATGGACATGAGAATGAGTGAACTCCGGGAGTTGGTGATGGACAGGGAGGCCTAGCGTGCTGCGATTCATGGGGTCGCAAAAAGTCGGACACAATTGAGCAACTGAACTGAACAGTCTATACTATACAATGATAGAATGATGCCTAGACTAGGAATCAGAGGATCTGACTCAGAAACCTGGCTCCCATTCCTCTGACTGCATCTTCTGGCAAGTCACCTAGCCTCTCTACATATCACCATCACTTTCTGACTATTCCTCGGAGCATTGAAAAATATGACATTTAATCGTGAAAGTGAACATATTTCATAATCTGTATAGCCCTATACAAGTAAAATACTTCACTATTACCATATTTTTCTGTTGCTGTGGCTAACTCACCAAAGCACCTAATACTGTTTCTACCCACCCTGGATTATAAAGTGTACTTGATACCATTCCATTTTAATTGAGCATAACATAGTGGTCAAAGATCAGTTTATCTCAGCCTTGGATGACTTCCTGGGTTCTGAAGCCGACAGTCTAAATATGGCAGATAGACAAGGGTATAATTATGGAGAGAGTGGCAGCTACGACCCAGGGACTAGAAAGCTATTGAGACAGCAGAGGTATCAGCAGAACTTCTAGCTGATTTGGGCCATGTTTAGAGGTATTCAGTGGGCCTAGTCTCCCAGAAGGATCTGGTCTAAGATTCAAACAAAGGAATCACAGTGGTTCAGTCAACGAAGAATAGGTTATTCCTCTGAAGAGTCATCAAGCAGCACAATTTAAAAAAAAAAAATCAACAACAACAACTCAGCCATATCTCCTTTTCCCAGTCAAGAAGCTAAGGTGTAGCTCAGAACCTTAAGAAGTCTTCTTTTGGGAGTGTTGACCGTCAGCAACCTTACAGCACTTACCTAAGTAAACTATGTAAATTATTCTGATGCTGCCCAGGGTCCGTTATTTATAGTACCAAGGCAGACCTGCTCTCCCTGACAACGGGGTCCTATTAAGCTAACCTTGGCCCTCACACTGGGGCTGGGTGTGGGCCTGTCTAGTCAAGCCGTCAGGTAGCTCATTAACTGTGGTTGTAGTACAGACTACTTCACCCAGGTCAAATGTATGATCCCAAACCTAAACCAAGTCCATACATACATGAAGACCACAAGCCAGGCAGTCTGTAGAAACCAGATTCCTAAAGATGAAAGGGAAATTCAACAATTAGCCAAGTAAAACATACATGCCCAATTCAAAACCAAGAAGATAAATTCAAGAGCTGAGTTGCCAAGCCAATAATGTTTTTAAAGCCAGCTGAGGGCAATAGCTGGCTGGAACGTTTAGATCATCATGGGTGGTGAAGCTTTACCAGAAAGATCAGCCTACTGAAGGAGTCATTTTGAAGCTACCATGTGCTTCAATGCCCCAAGCTTTCCCCCATTCAGTTCCTACATTCATGAATGAAGACAATGTTAGGGAAACCAGCAAGGAAAGTTGCTACATGGCCAGCTCCATTTTATTCTCTTCTTCTGTCACCAAAACCTACTGTTTCTAGACTGGAAGGAAATGCATGGATGTGTTGCCAGAGGGGACAAATATGATTTTGTCTCTTCTACTTCTCTAAAATGTTCTCTCATGGATATACATTATTTTTCATAATGGATTATATAGATCTATATATATATAGAGAGAGAGAGACAGAGAGAGAGAGAGACAGAGCACACTTTGAAAACATAGAAGGGAATACTGACCATTAAAGTCTCTTCCCACTGTGTAGCAGGCCACAGTAGATACTTCTGTAAGATGCTTTGGGAAGAAATGATGTGCTCAGTTCCAGTGTCTTATGTTTCTTTTAGCAAAAAGACACGACAACCTGTTTCCCAGTTCAAGCTACTATAGAGAGAGGAGGAAATGGCAATCCACTCCAATATTCCTGCCTGGAGAATTCCATGGACAGAGAAACCTGGGGGGCTACGGGCCGTGGGGTCGCAAAGAGTCGGACACGACTGAGCGACTGACACACACACAAGCTACTATAGGAGGCGTCAGGACCACTGTTCTCAAGTGAAATTTTTTATTCCCTTCAAATTATACCCCAAGAGTAGGATCATCATCAGTTACATAGTCTCCTTCACTCTTGGGTCCCTGGAGTATCTCTGATGCCTGCAACTGAGGACGAAAGGGAAAGAGAAGAATAAAGGACACGCCATGAGTGCATGCCTGACTCAGCTAAACTTCCAAGGGATGAGCATCTCCACTGAGGGGATGTGGCTCTTCCTAACCAACCCCTAAGTGTAGCTTGAAAGTAAGTGGGAAAGAGCGAGAAAAATCATTCTTTTATCCAGTAACTTCAGTTGACTCCAGTGTATGGCCAGTCCTGCTCTAGGGTTTGTTTGGAACACCTGAATTTGTTCCAGAGTGACTGACTTAACTGGGAACAATTTGAGCATAACAAGAGTTTCACATCTGCTTAAGTATGCGTGTATATGTGAGTAACATGAGGTAAAGCAGAAACAGTACCTTGCTGAACCAAGCACAGGAATACACAAGACACAGGCCTCAAACGTCTGCTCACTCCTCAGCTCCCCATGTGTGCTATGAGCTCTACTCGTACATACCTGATGCCACACCTTTCCATCCAGTGGTTCAGGTGGAACCAGCTGAACTGTGGTTCAGACCATACTCCTCCCACCACTTTGCAGTAACTCACAAGCTCCAACTCCTCTAAAGCCTAATTCCAGAAGCAAACCTCAGGTATTCTTCAAGGTAGTGTGAAAGATGTTGTTACATTCACATACATCTTTATTATTTAACTATATATAAAACCATGCTACCATTTTTATGTGGTTCTTATCTTTGTTTTTTTGTGTTTCTGATGAAGTTTTTGAATTATATCCCTGGTCCATTTTCTACAAAACCCCTGTGTTTTTTCTTGCCTGATTGTGCATATCACCATGATTTTTAGGAGTTCATGTTGCCATGTTTTATAGAACTGACTGTACAAGGCTTTGCCAGGCATGAGGAGGAGAGCCAATATAGCTGAGGCAATGAGTCCCTGCATTGCCAGGCATGAGGAGGAGAGCCAATATAGCTGAGGCAATGAGTCCCTGCAGAACTCCTTCCCCAGAATTACTTAGGAAATGTATGATTCCCTGAACCTCAAATCCCAAGAAAAATCAATTGAGAAACTGGGGAAATGGGAGCAAGTATTATAATTCTCCTATGAGTATTAAAACTTATCAATTAATTTGAAGACATTACTGGCTCCAAGGAATCAACTGACACATAGAATAGAAAGACAAGATTGGTATATCCAGAAACTGGAAGAGCATTACACAGGAGCAAAATGATCAGGATCAAACCTGTTGTTCTTGCTTATAGCTACTGACCATGTTGTCTGCATATGCATGCATCCGTGTCTAGCTTTTGGCATGAAACTAAATTTTAATATGCTTAATATTTATTAAACATGAATTACACTTGCTTGAAAGCAAATATTCATAAGTTTATATGGGCAGTATACTTAATGCAAGTCCTATAAGTGCTATTCAAAGAAATAACAAATATTGAAAGAAAAATATGTTCTTAGGTGACAATTCTCTCTTCAGCTTGCTGCTGCTGCTGCTAAGTCACTTCAGTCGTGTCCGTGTCCGACTCTGTGCGACCCCATAGACAGCAGCCCACCAGGCTAGGAGACACAAATACTGTTATTTGAACAGTACATATGGTGATCACTACATGTTAGTTATGTCACTTGTATTTTCCAGTGTTTGAATATGCATTATAAGTTATATTTTCCATTAAGTGCTATTATTTGTTACTTTCAACTGTTATTCTTAATAACATGGAAATAGTATTAGGGATATTCAGTTCAGTCACTCAGTCGTGTCCAACTCCAGCATACCAGGCTTCCCCGTCCATCAACAACTCCCTGAACTTGCTCAAACACACGTCCACTGAGTCAGTGATGCCATCCAACCATCTCACCCTCTGTCGTCCCCTTCTCCCACCTTCAGCCTTTCCCAGTATCAAGGTCTTTTCCAATGAGTCAGCTATTCACATCAGGTGGCCAAAGTACTGGAGCTTCCACATCAGTCCCTCCAATGAATATTCAGGACTGACTGATTTGATTTCCTTGCAGTCCAAGGGACTCTCAAGAGTCTTCTTTAACACCACAGTTCAAAAGCATCAATTCTTTGGTGCTCAGCTTTCTTACATGACTACTGGAAAAACCATAGCTTTAACTAGATGGACTTTATCAGTAAAGTAACGTCTCTGCGTTTTAATATACCATCTAGGTTGGTCATAGCTTTTCTTCCAAGGAGCAAGTGTCTTTTAATTTCATGGCTACAGTCACCATTGGCAGGGATTTTGGAGCACAAGAAAATAAAGTTTTCACTGTTTCCATTGTTTCCCCATCTATTTGCCATGAACTGATGGGAATGGATGCCATCAAGAGGTTCTTTAGTTCCTCTATTAGGAATGTATTATTTAGTTCCTATATTAGGAATGGGCTTCCCTAGTGGCTCAGATGATAAAGCGTCTGCCTGCAATGCAGGAGACCTGGGTTCGATCCCTAGGTCAGGAAGATCCCCTGGAGAAGGAAATGGCAACCCNTTTAGTTCCTCTATTAGGAATGTATTATTTAGTTCCTATATTAGGAATGGGCTTCCCTAGTGGCTCAGATGATAAAGCGTCTGCCTGCAATGCAGGAGACCTGGGTTCGATCCCTAGGTCAGGAAGATCCCCTGGAGAAGGAAATGGCAACCCGCCCCAATACTCTTGCCTGGGAAATTCCATGGATCGAGGAGCCTGGTAGGCTACAGTCTATGGGGTCATAAAGAGTCGGACACAACTGAGCGACTTCACTTTCACTTTCTTTCATATTAGGAATATTAGGTGTATTTTAAGATTAACATGACTTCGGGCATACCTGAAAATGCTTAGGAATTCTGATTTCTCATTCCAAAATCCTAAAGATCGATATTTGTCTGGAATTTAGAAATGTTAAGTCCAGGCACAATCTTTGGCCAAAATAAAACTTAAGTTCTACGAAGCCTGAATGACATGTTCCTCGGGGATACATTGCCTTGAAATCTTAGGTCCAGTGTTCTCAGAACTATATGTCATATCTTGCAACTATTCTCATATTTTTCTTGGCCAACTCAGAGATAACTAGAGTTAGAATTCAGGATCAGTTAAAACCTATTGTGTTTTTAAATGTAATATTAAAACATGTTATGTATATGCATGCATGGATAGGGAAACTCTGTGCCTTGTCAATTCTGCTGTGAATCTAAAACTACTCTAAAAAGTAAGGTCTCTTTTTTTAAAAAAATCTCACACAATCTCAGAGTTTGGAGTTAACATTCTCCACATGATGTGCTTACACACACACACATATACGAGATCCAAATTATATAAACTTCCTTGGTCTTTTAAAAGAGCAGCTTCCCTTGGCCCATAAGCCCTAGTCCCAGTCCAAATGATGGATGGAGGTTTCCATTTCTCACTCACAAACACACATCGAACTCTTTGTCTGCACCCCTTAATTTCAGAGGAAGCAGGCATTCCTCAGCAAGGCCCTTGGGAGGTTCACAAAGGCTCAGCTGTCATAAATCAAAATTTTGTGGCATTAGCGGAGTCAAGAAATAGTGCAGGGGTAACATTTCCCCAATCTTGCTGAAGGAGAGTCAAGTCTAGAGTTTAAATGAAATGAAATCTTTTCATGGTGAACGCGACTAAGGCAGCTGGAGCGCTTCTCTCTTGAAGTGACTTTTAACTGGACTGTGAGAAGATTTAAGACCTGTCCCCAAATCCAGAGGCAGACGCAGTCTTCATCCTCCACCTAGAGGGACAGCCAAGGGAAAGGCGTTTTCTAAGCACAGAGCTCTGTGCAAAGCTGACTAAAGCTGAGGAATCTTGAAGTCATTGAAAGAAAATGAAGCAACAAATGAATGGAGAATCCAAGAAGGACCAAACTCACTGTCTTGTGGGTAGTATTTTCTGTCCCCTGGACAGTACATTCCCTCCACGGGGAAAGTGAAAACCCACTGCTGCCAATGGACTGAGAATAGGGTAGCATGTCTGTCTTTAGTACTCTGTGTTCAAAATTGACTTCTCTAAAACCTGCGCATGAATTGAATTGCAAGTGGATGGAAAGATGATGTAACAATTTGTACCACGCAATTACCTGGAGAGATCTTTCAAAATACTCCAAAAGGTTCAACAAACCAGTTGAGTTGAATTTGAATTTCAAAACTCTTATCAAGGATATTCATTTATTTCTCCTTGTTTTTAACTAGCAAACAATTTTGGTCCTGGGTCATTGAGGATTAAAGAGGTATAAAGGCAGAGCTGGTTTCTATAAAAGAAATTGTATTTTTTCAACCTTTCCTCTGGCTGTCTGGAAAACAGTAAAAGAACTGGGAAGAGAACAAAGAACCTATCTGAAGTCTTTGATGCTGTCATTGGTGAAGAGAGGAGTCCCCATACTCTCAATGCCCCATCCGTCTCATCTTTATTGGCCAGGTCCTACCATGTTTTTGTGCTTATAAAATAAAGATTTGTACAGTTAAAACAGTCCACCTTGGGAAGACTTGCTCCAAGTTTTTGCCCCCTCTTTTGGTTTTGTTCCTGATCTACAAACTCTAAAATGGTCCCAGATGTTGAACTCTGTGTAAGGGGATGGGGTCCTAGGTGCCCTGACTTTTGATAAACAGTCTCTGCCCTGACTAATGCTTCTTTGTGACTTTATACATAAATTTTCTCCAGACACTCTCTTGACTGCTAACCATACTTGGCTTCTTTGTCATCATATATGCCTATAGAAGAAGTCTTCTATCAATCCTGAAGATGTCATCAGCCCTTCTTGGAATTCCTAAAACTTTGTACACAAAAATGTTATGCATGGTATTGATTTTATTAAGGATTTTCTGAGAGAGGAATGTCATATCACTAATTCTATACTCAGACCCACACAAAAACAAAATCCCAAATGGACAGATTCTTTCCTCTTTATTAGGTCTCCCTCTTCCTCCACTAACTCTGCCTGACTCCCCCGACCCCCTGCCCTCCCACCAGTATTTTATAAAGTCCTTTCCTTCTTCTGGGTGCTGGGGACCTGTGTGCCACTAGAACTTGACTCTACCACAGAGCCTACTGCCCAACACTTCTTTTTGACATGACTCATCTTTCCTCAGAAAGGAATTATCATATTACTACTAAAAAGATAAAATTTTCTTCATATTACTATTGATTTATTTTCCCTCTCAAGTGGTGAAAACCCCAGTCAGCAACTTGAGGCACAGAGCTGTGTCTAAAAACTCGTAATTCTCTACTCATGGACCTTACCATGATTTCTCAAATCATAAGATTGTGAACTACTGCAAGAGGAAATACACCTAGACCACAAGGATGACACATCTGGTATCTACTGTAATAAAAAGTATTATTTAACAACAAAAAACTCAACCATGTGATTTATGAAATGGGAGCTTCATTAGGATTTTTTAACTGTAAAGCCTAGGATTTGACTGTACTTTTCACTTTCAGGTTTGGATTTAATACACAACAAATGCATATGGCCACTAAACATTTTGAAAAGTTTTGGTTTGTATACTTTTTATCTGGATTGAAGCCCGCAGGACTGGATACATAAAGTGAAAACTGATTGTTTGATTGGCCAACATCCATATTTAGAAATATTACTTTAATTTTCCTTTGTGGAATTCACCTCTTCTCCCACTTTCTGCCAGTGTTGTACTGAAAGGGACTGACAAAGGTAACCCCTGATTGATGAGACAATTTGCATAATGCAACTCCTTGACCACAGGGATTAGTTCAGAGATTAGCACATAATCCATCAGATTCAATGAGACCTTTGCTGAGACTTCTGGGAAAAGAAACACTCCCTTTCTTTTTCTGGCCTTAATAGAATGAGAGTATCTGCTCCAGTCACTTCAACACTGTAAGGGGACCCAGGCTGTGGATAAAGGAAACAGCTAGAAGAAGCAGAGTTGACAAATGCCTGCTGGCCACATTGTTTAAACCTTGAATCAAGCCATTCTTAAAGCCAATATTGCCTAGATTTTTCAGTGACATGAAACAATAAATTTATTTTTTGCTTTAATTACTGTGAGCTCATCTTGCTTACAACATAAAAAAAAATCCCAACAAATAAAATGTAGGTATTCATGTTCTCATTCATTTTTAACGCATTTACAGAGTACCTATCAAGTACCAGGCAACAGGAATAGAAAAATTAGTACTGTCCTGACCCTGGACCACAAGAAGTGCAAGGCAAAGGTGTGAGCACAGCTAATACCATGGAGTATGAGTGACAGTGGAAGGTGCTATGGGAGCACAGAGAATGAAGAGACTCATTCAGCCAAAGAGAGCTGGTAAAGAAGTTTAGCAGGCAAGGAAGGGACATTCTAGGAGAAGCACATGGCGTGTTCAAAGGCCCATTGTCATGAAGCTGCACAGGCTTTATGAGGAATCACCAAGAGTCCGTTACAGCTTGCAAGTGGGTGAGCAAGCGAAGCAGAGGGAGATCTGGCTGGAAAGGAGGGTCAGAATCTAATTAGGAAGCACTAGGTCATGTGATTATAAGGGATGTCATGGTCAGTCCTGAATTTTAGAAATACACAGACAACACCCCCAAGGGGCAGCACAAATGGGCTTCCTTTGTCTAACCCTGCAAACCTGCCTGACTCCTAGAGCTCTTCACCTGAGCCAGAGCTCCCCTCGTAGATAGGCCTCTCTCCTTTCCCCATCTGCTGCCAAGAGGGATTATAAGGCTGATGCTGACAGTCTCCTGTGCTATTGTGTGCTTCAGATATTCATCTGTGCTCTGGAAAATGGCTTGAAATTCTCCATGGAAAGTGCAGACAGAAAGGTCAACAATTATGGAAAATGAATAATGGGCCTGGAACAATCAGGCCACACAGCTGCTGCAATACATTCTCTGAAACCCGCCTGCCAGGTGTCTGTGTCCCTGCCCAGTGGCCCCGGCCAGGGGTTGGCAGCCAAGCCCTTAGCTAACTAGTATTCCTGGATGGCTAGGGAAGATCCCCAATGGGAGCAGAGAAACCAAAAAGACCACAGCTCTGAGCATGGAGGAAAGTCTTCCTGATGCTTCCTTTGAAGCTCAGTGAATAACCTGCTCTCAGAAGCAAGGGTTAAACAAGGGGCCAAGAGTCAAGACCTCCAGGCAGGGGACAGCGAAGATGCAGTGTACAGCCACGTGTGCCTGCGGCAGCCTTTTGTTTTCAGAGACACCAGTTTCCACGGCCTTCCACCAGCCAAGCAGGAAAACACTGTTGAGAACCCGTGAAAGGCGCTGGAGGAATGCAGAGATGCTCACATTCAGTGCCTAGGAAATAGGCATTCAGCCACTCTGTGCCATGTGGAGGCTGACAAAGCTGAATGCTTTGATGACAGACGGAGGAGACGGCACATTTGCAAACACGGCATCCATTTTAATCAGTGGTGATTCTGCAAGGTTAGTGGCATCCTGTCTGATGAGGAAACTGAGGACCAGAAGTACACAATCCAAGGTAGCAAGAGAAGAGACTGGAACCTGGAGTAGCCCAGTTCCAACACTTCATCTCTTTCCACACTGCCAGAGACAAAGGGGAGGCCCAGAGACTGCCTAGAAGTAAACCTCAGCTCTATGATCAGGGTTTCAGGAGTTCTGCCAAAGCCTTGATACAAGAAAGGGTACATCTTTCTATGTTAATTTTACTGAAGAGTGGAGAATGTTTTTTTTTTTCTTTTTTTCTTCCCATTAAAAAAACACTCAATTTTCTATCATTAGTGATATAAATTTTAAATGCATTTTTGTGAGAAAAAGTGGCCTTTTGGTTATGCCATAATGATTCTAAAGGCCTTCCCTTAGGGCTGCTGAGATGGTAATTTTTGAGAAGTGTCCATATAGGGGACTAGAGGGAGAAACACGTGGTAAAGTAGGCAGCCCTTTCTATACAGCTAATGTTTGGTGGTGGGGGGGTGGAGGGCGGTGTCTGGTGATATTTCTTTTTCCTCTTTCACTGGGCCCATGAACTATGGAGCTGCTCCTGGCCCCTTTATCAAAATCTTTTCAAGTGTGCCATCTGTATCCTGCCAGGAACCTGATCCATATATTTCCCTAAGCAGAGAGAAGGATGCCACCAGCATAACTGATGTCTTCAGGAGGCAGCAAGGTTTTTCCCTACAAGCCCTCAAGGGAAACACACAGGTGTTCTTACAGGGTCCATTTGCTCCTGTCACAGGAACTGACAGCAAGATGAGGCCTGAGCCCAGGACTCAGGAAAAGGAAGTTTGGGTCCTGGCACTACAGCACATACATTCTGTGACCATAAGAAGTCACATACCCTCTCTGAGCTTTGGCTTCTTTATCTGGATAACACACTGCTTAACTCAAATTCTAAAAAACTGACACGTGTACATCTTTGGCACTTGACAGAGGAGTAATATATATTTGTTAAATAAAGATAAGGGGGGTTTTGTTGGTCTGGGAAAGCATCCTGCATTTAGTCTCAAACTAGACCATGGACTTGGGGAGATATGGAATAAAGGTAATACTTCACCTATCAGTCTTTCCGTCCCAGTGATTCTGGAACTCAGGGCACTCCCTGCTGCAAGTGAGAATCAGGTAGAAGAAAAGGCTGAGAGGCTGGTGGCAGGGGCTCCACATTCCAAAGTCCACATCTCTCAGACAGCCCTAGGCCACGGGGATTGTAGGAGGAAGACACAGCAGGGTGATAGCCTCAAGAGTAAGATCCTCCTTCGCTGTTCCCCCTTTTGGTAAGAAATGACTATCACCATGACCAAATTACTTAGTTGTCCCTGGATCCTAACTAAGGAAAAATTAGCTGACTGTAGTTCAGTTCTGCACTGATCTAAACCACCCTTTAGCAAGGCAGAGGACCATCTGGGCCTCTGAATCACCAAGTTTTGTCTCCCAAGTACTTAATAATAGCTCCTTATTGCACACTTATTAATAGTTTGTGCTGGCATGGTACTTTCACTGTATTGCCTAGACCAGGGATCTGCACGTGACTTTTTTTTAAGGAATGATAGTGAATAGTTTTGAATTCGCAGGCCAGATGCTATCTGGCCCAACTATTCAACTCTGACAGTGTAGCAAAAAAAGCCAGTTCAGACAATATCTAAATGAATGAGTCTATGTTCCAATAAAACCTTATTGACAAAAACAGGTGGCTACTGTAGCTTGCCAAAGGCTGGTCTAGAGCAGTGATTCTCAGACTTTTGTCTATTTACAAATCCTCTGGAGGGTTACTGAAGCAGAGTACTGGGCTGCATGCTCAGAGCTTCTGATCCAGGAGGTCTGGGGTTAGGTAGAGAATTTGCATTTCCATCAAGTTCCCAGGCAATGCTGACGCTGCTCGTCCAGGGACCACACTTTGAGAATCACTGACCTAGATGGTGTAGTAGATATTTAAGATCACATCTCTGAAGCCAAAGAACCTATTACAATCTCTTCTACCTACAGTTGGAATGAACTTGGGTAGCTTGGGTTTCTTTATATTTCTATATCTTCTGTAGCATTAGGGTACTAACAGCATAGACTTCATACAGATGTCCTGAGCTAAAAGAGTTAATGTACATCAACAGCTTAGACCAGTGCATAACATGTGGTCAGCCCTCAAAAAATGTTAGCTAATATTACCTCATTTAACTCTCCCAACAATGCTATTAGGTAGATCACCGGCCATTTGATAGGTGAGGTAGCTGGGGCATGATATCTTTGTGTGATTTCTCAGGAGTGTTTGTTTGGAGGTGATGTCATGGCCATCCTCTAGTCTCCTCCACCTCCCCCCGTCACCCCCCGCCCCGGTTAAGCCTGCACCCTCTGCAAAACGGAAGTTAAATGCATCACTCACAGCACAGAGCTCAGAAATGGCAAACTGGGAGTCAAGCCCAGAGCCTCAGAATTGAGAGGTGACACCTTTACCTTCTCTGCACTGCTCTTTTCCCACAGCCCTTGGAGCAAAGGCATCGCCACATAAGATTCACAGAAATATAAGCCCTTGGGATGTGGGATCCCCACTGTACCCCAAGTCTTCACCTGGAACTCAAGCAGGAAATGTTCTAACACTCCTTCCGTGCTTCCTCAGGCCACATTGCTATCAAAGAGCAAGGGAGCTCTCTGCCTCCATTCAGCCCTGGTCAATCATTTTCTATTAGAAGCCCCTGACCTGCATGTGGCCACCCTGGGCTAAATCAGGAGGTATTATGACAACATTTGCCAGCAACGGGCTAGATGTTTTAGATCCATTATCTTACATAATCATCAGTATCATGCCATATGGCAAATACTGTTATTATCCCCATTTAACAAATGCGGAGACTAGGGCTTAGTGGCCATTGACCTAAGCCATGCAGATAGGGAGGGTGCCAAGGCAGAATCAGATCTAAGGGCTTCCAAAGTTTTTGTTCTTTCCACTCACATGATCTCACCTCCTTAAAAGGTACAAAAGTAAAAGAAGATTAAGGAAAAAGAGCACTACAGGCTAGTACTGAGAGCAAAGGATTTGAAATATCCAAAATGTAGTTTTATATCTTTGGCAATTTTGGTCAATTTCTCTGAAAAATATGGATAAGTATAAGTGAATTCACCCCATTCAGGAGAAGTACTCTTGCCAGTTTGAAAAAAGTTATGCAACTCTTGCTTTTGTGTGGGTGGCTTTTATGAGAAGAGGCGGGGAGACTTTTATGAGAAGAAAGGTAGAACTGGAGTAGCTCTGACCCCTTGTCCTTAAAAATGAAAAGGAAGAATAATCAAATGTACGCTGAAAATTTAGCAGCAAACAAGCTTCGAGATGACATTTGGGCTGTATTTTTTTTTTCCAGTTGTGTGACAATGAGTGCCTGTTCAGCTGGCTTTTCCCAAAGCCTGAGAAAGGTCTCTTAGCTAAAATGTCACAATGCATCTTATTTTCCATTTTCAGCATGTGTTCCAAGGGGAGACTGACACTTCGTCCTGCCCTCGCATACCACTTTGAAAATAGCAACAGCAAAGCACAAAGAAAGGTAGGAAGGAAGGGGACAGTCTGGAGCTGGCTCAAGTTCTCTGACTTCTGTTTTGCAGCGGGTGCAGGCTTAGGGGAGGGAAGAGGTGGCGGAGACTAGAGGATGGCCATGACATCACCTCCAAACGAACACTCCTGAGAAATCACACGAAGATATCTGACCTATTTTACACAGTCATGTGATGCTCTGGAAAGTGATTGTCGGAATTATATTTAGAAATTGGGAGATTTTTCTTGGTCAAGTTAGTGGTTATTTCTAAGGTCTTTGATTCAATGAATAGCCATCATTTGGTGACCTGAAGTTTGAGCTCTGCCTCAAAGGAAGACATGACCCTCCTCCTTTCTAAATTAGCTCCACTTCCATTTGGACTCAAGGCTACACCTAATCGGACCCCTGCTGACATCTCCAGGCTTCTTTCTCTCCACTCATTTCCTATTTTTCCTGTGCTCTGCTGTTGATTTTGTGGTTTTGTTATCATCAACCAAGGATCCACTCATGTGGTTCCTTCTTCCTAGAACATCCTTTAAATACCCCACACTCAGCTTCTGATACCTTTCTCTTTAACTTCTATTCCTTAACTAAAGTCTTATGAATCTTAGATATGTTGTCTAATTTCAGATGTATTTGTAGTCAGAGAAACATAATCCGCAACAAAACATATTTTCAGAATTACCCAAGTTCTTTATCTATCCAACAAACCCTGATACTTGAATATACTTCCAACAAATTACAGTTGGCAACCAACTGGTCAACTCATTTGCCAGTTTCCCCTGATTTATTTTACACACCATGCTGCCACTCAAGTGACCTTTCTAAACACAAGTCTCCTCTTCTATCCATCTCCATTTGGAGTCTTCTCACTCATTTACACTAAACAAATTTCAGTCTCCAAACATATCATCTATTCCCAAACACCAAAGCTTTCACTTTCATCATTTTCTTGGATTACCATCTTCCTTTCTTAGCCTGTCCAAAACAAGCACTAAATATCTTTCAGTTCAAATACCTCCTTCTTCATAAGTATCTCAACATCAGGCATTGTTTCTTTCTCCTCTACTGTTTCTGCTGTCCTCTCTTATAGGACTTTTATTAGCATTACTTGTTTGTATGTCTCCCTCTTGCATTAAGGAAGAATTCCTTGAAGTCAAGAGTTTCTTCTTACTTATCTTTAAGTAATATTATATGAAGTTAAATTCAGCAAGCACAAAATGGTTTATATATTTGATGTTCATTATACTATCACAAATTACTTATTCCAACAGATTTATGAAAAATTTAATATTATCAATTTTAAGATGTGAAAATCGAGGCTCACAACATTAAGTGACTGCTTCAAGGTGGCACAGCTTGTAGGTGACTGATCTAGACTTAAAGCCAAATCTCTAATTCCTTTTGCAGTACTGAACTTCTATAATTCTATTCAAAATTGTATGCAGGAAAGGAGAAGAAAATGATTATTTCATTATCATTCTGCAGAGAAAAAAATGGCTGGCAAATGCTCTTTCCTTATTGCAAGGCTATATTATGCCCCATTTGCAATGAATGTCATAAACATTTGCTTCAGCAATGTAACATAACAGCAGCTTCTTTTATTATCCTTGTTTAAACATTTGGGTAGTAAGCAGGTACACCTCACCCAACATATGTTCTCAGTCAAACATACATCTTCTATGCAAATTTTATGGAGTTATCTTTATTAGGTGTTATTTATTCTAAAAGCAGAAGGTGCTAACATGCAGAAAATAATGAACAATATTGGACTGCAGAAAAAAAGCTTAATTATGTAGGTCAGAAGAGTCTTACTAGACAACCACAAAGGCTTAGTAGCATTTAAAAACCACTTTACAAAATGGAGGAGGACTGGCATAGGGATGTGCATATATTAACTCCTCACATATTCAAATGAGATCCAGCTATTCTAAAACCATCTTATACAAAGTCTCCAAAACAGCAGAAATCTTTCCCTGTGGCTTCAGATACCAAAATCAGCACAGTAAAGGACTTGTTGAAGTGGGGAAAACAGGCTTTTTTAATAATCTATAGGTCTTCATGAGAAACCTGTTTCTGCCATGTAAACTATGGATGACCTGGGGCAAGTTATTTCATCTTCCAAGTCTTGGAATGAGTCTCTCATTCCCATCTGTGAAATGGGCATAATGTTGAATTTATCTGAATGTCTATTATTTAGAAGACCAATTGATAAATCTATGTGACACGAAAACCTGGACCACTGAACTATCATACCTATTCACTCAGTTAATACCTATTGTTCTCACACTAGTTGCACAGAGATAAAATTCTCTTCTAAACACAGGTTTCCAGGAGACGTTGTGGGGGAGACAGAGAAAAGTCAAGAGGACATTTTCATTCCATATCTCTATTCCAGACTCCATAAGTCCCTTACTGAAGCATCCTTTGACTTCAACTTTCCTCATCCCTTGAGAACAAACATTCTAGTTATCTCCAAACACTCACCTCTGATATAAGAACAGATATTCAAGTTAAGCAGAAAGGAGGAAAGCATTCCAAAAAAAACCAAAAAGCAAATGTACGTATCAAGAGATAGTCATTCTCCCCTTTTCTTCTTTGCAATTCTTCCTATTCAGGTTAGTTTAAACCCAACTAATCAGCATTTCTCAGCTAGAGGTGATTTTGTCCCCCGGGGAACATCTGACAATGCCTGGAGACATAATTGGTTGTCCCACTGCAGAAGTGAAACTGGCATCAGGTGGACAGAGGTCGGGGATACTGCTAATCATCCTCCAGTGTGTAGGACAGTCCCCCGCAACAAAGAATCAGCTGATCCAAACTGTCAATAGTGCCAAGGCTGAAAGATTTTGAACTGAGCAAACAATGATCAAGCTAGACATCAGTAAAAGTAAAGGGTTCTGATTCAATACAAACAATATTTAGGGAGTTTTGTTTTGGTGAAAAACCCTTCATTAAATCCTAGAAAAACCGACCCAAGAGATTCAGAAACACTCAAAAACAAGAAAGTAACTTGAGAGTGGTGCTTAGTCGCCCAGTCGTGTCTGACTCTTTGCGAACCCATGGACTGCAATCCTCCAGGTTTCCCTGTCCATGGAGTCCTCCAGACAAGAACACTGGGTTGCCGTGCTCTCCTCCAGGGGTCAACATTTATGTGGAAAATTCTTTCTTGACTGGGGCACTGCTTTCCCTAGAATCAGATGCACAGGAATTCTTTTGCAATAGGATACTTGAACAGTTTATGTCGCAGGTAGTTTGTAAAAACTGCAAGTTTAAGGAAGTAATTAAAAGAAGTCTTTACATGCAAATTACCAGCTTCACTTAGCTACAAACTATCGCTGGGTAGAATTGCCTAGAGGGGGAACTTTTAATTCTCTTTTAAACATTAATTGGAAAGTTACCTACTTCTCTGACTAAAAAATAAAAGGCCAAGTTTAGTTTGATGTAATGTCATTATTTTTGTAGACGGATTTGTTGAGTTTCTTTTTCTACACCTAATACACAATGTTGTAATATAATTTTTTTTTCCTTTTCTTTGACTTAACTATCCTATTTTAAAACAAGAGTTAGTGGAAGTGGGGCGGGGGGTGGCGTGCTAAAAAACTCGTGGTGGGTCTCTATTCTCCCTGGGAAATTCTCAAGGAAGAGGAATAGGCTAGGAAGTATTTCAAGGTGAGATAAACTGCTCAAGCTGTTTCTCTTATATTCCCCAGTCTCTCCTGACTTCAGAACGTAGCACCAAGGTAACAGACACATAGCCAGAACTGCTAATATCTAATTATCTTGGTTAGCAGAAAATTTTGGACTTAAGGAGTAGGACCCTCAGAGCTGAGAATAAAGGTTCAAGGCATTTTAAAATACCTATGATTGCTCACAGAAAGCTGATATTAAACAGGTTGGGAATAGCTGGTCATAAACCATATTCTAGATTCATGCTAGAAGAGAATGGACATGAGCATTAAAAGACCTTTATCATCTCTAACAGACATAAAGAGGCAAACACTAGTGCCATTGGATCTTCTCAGACAAGCATTAACAAGGAAGGTCTCACAAGACCTCGTTCCCAAGTAAATATTAATAGAACTTATTTGAAGTTGAAGTGGTGCCTAGGTAAGAGTTAAGCAAAGTCTAGCAATGGGACAGGCATCTTATGCTGGATCAGGAGAAAGTCTTGGGAATGCAATGAGGGCCATTCCCATTGAGGGATGGCCAGCCAGATCAACTATCTCTGGCCACTAAGGATGAGCAGAGGAGAGAAGGGACTGTGAGATCTCCAAAGGAGCCTGCAATATTAAGGGGCTGAGTGAGACTATATCTGGGAGGTAGGAATTAGATACTGGGACCCAAAGACCAGAAAAACAATAATTAGTGGGCCAGGCATTCTATTCATTGATATTTATTCTTAATATTGAGAATAGTACAGTCAGACCCATAGAAGACTTCACAGAGCCCTCAGTGTATTGGGTGCTGGGGAATCCCCAGTATCAGTCACCAAGAAGAGGTACAATGTGTTTACTCATTCAGTCCTGTCCAACTCTTCACAACCCTTTGGACAGCAGCCCACCAGGTTCCTCTCTGGGATTTCCCAGACAAGAATATTGGAGTGGGTTGTCATTTCCCTCTCCAAGGGATATATTTCTGACCCAGGGATCAAACTCACATCTCCTGTATTGCAGGAGAATTCTTTACCCATTCTGAGCCATTAAGGAAGCCCAGAGGATCAATAGGCAAGCACTATAAAGGGGTCCAGCAGTAAACCAGTGTCTAATCATGGAGAGACAAAAGCTCTCTCACATTAACTGCACAACTATAATGTAAAACCCACATAACAATCCTGTAAGTTGTTATGACTTCATGGTACTGACTTAAAACACTAAGGTTCAGAGACATTAAACACAAGTTTGCACAGGTGAAGAGAGATGGGAGGAATTCCACTTATCCCTCTACCCTCAGACCCTGTTCTTCCCTCCCTCTGTGTTGACCTGGGCTTCAAAAGCTCCCACCATATGAAGGTATCAGGGAGGCTTGGTAGCAAACGGCAGGGACTTAGCCATGGGACTTTACTTGGGTACAGAATTCCAGTCCCTAGGCATGGGTAGGGAAGGGCCAACCACAGTCTTTTGAAGAATTATGATACTATGTAAAAGAATCAAGAGGGACTTTCCTGGTGGTCCAGTGGTTAAAGACTCCATGTTTCCAATGCAGGCATAGGAGTTCGATTCCTGGTTGGGGAACTAAGATCCTGCTGGCTGCCAGGTGCAGCAAAAAGTAAAATAAAAATTTGAAAAAGAATCAAGATCCAGTAAGAAATAAGGGACAAAAACAGTGGTTCAGTTACTGAGCCTGGGGAGAAGGCCAGCCAAGAAGAAAGTGAAAATGACCCACTGGCCTCCTGTTCTGCATCTCATGTTCCAAATAAGAATGTGATTGTCTAGGGTTTCCAGCTAAAAGACAGGATGCCCTGTTAAAATGTGAATTTCAGATAAACAATGAAATTTTTAAATATTAGTAATTTTTAATATATGTCCCATGCAATGTTATAATACTAAACACTAATAAATACTGAATAATTGCATGTATTTTCTTAACAAAAAGTTTCCACTATTACAATAATTATAGAAAAGACATTTAGTAAAATTTCACATATATTCTTAACAATTCAAGACAAAACAAAAAACAGAAAAAAAAAAAACAAACCTGCTACTGGTAGAATAGGAAATGGGTAGCCTTAACATGGTAAGCATGATGAACATCAATCTGAAAACCAGTCAGCTTGTATTTGGGGTCACCATGGGGGGTCAATGCGTGTGAGTTTGAGCAAACTCCTGGAGATGGTGAAGGACAGGGAAGCCTGGCATGCTGCAGTCCATGGGGTCGCAAACAGTCAGACACGACTGAGCAACGGAACAACAATGGAGGGATCTGTGCCAGAGCTTGTTGAAGCACAAAGACAGTGGGTCGCCTCACTGAACAGATCTTATGACCTCTTTTCCTACTGAAATCTTAACCTTTGGTGGTCTGGCTGCAGAGATTTTACAGGTGAGTGGGTTTTTGCAGGCTACCAAGCTGACAATCACACATAATGTTCTTTCTACAAGTAAATGTCTTCCAAGTTCCCTGCAATGAACTTACAAATGAGTTTTTACAATACAATTTGCTGTTAATTGGGGTCTCTCTCCACAACATGGCGTGATCGGGCACACATTCCCCCAGCTGAGCCCACTTTGCTCTTCCTCTGTTCTTTCCACGCTGAGTCACCGCAAGCTCCCTCCTGCCAGACCATCCACCTCTATGGAACTCTCCACCTGTGGCTCTGGACATGGCTACTTCTTCAAGTCTCTTCAAACAGGCCTTTCGTAATAACTGTATTATCTAAATATTATCCATTTAACAATCCTGAAAGTTGCCTTCACTTTTATCAGTTTGCAGATTGATACTGTTTGTCTACCACCAGAATATAAATTCTTGAGTGCAAGGACCATCTCAGTTTTTCTTTCCACTCTACATTCAGAAGATACCACAGTGCTTAGCACAAAATAGGTTTTTAAATAAATCATATGTGTAAAATAAATACATGAAAGAATGATCTGAATGAGTTAGTGAGCGATGAAATGTCTTTCCCCCTGCAAACCATGATGTATCCCTAGCTTATGGTTAAGATAAGATCTTTTGCCAACTCATGCTAGCATATCTTAATTGCATTCAGGCATGCATCAATTTATTTATTCCTTTATTCTTTCGTTCATTCGAGAGCCCCTCATGTATAAGGCACCATGTATACTCTGTTCTTTTGAACTGTGACAAGCCATACTCAAGTCAAGTCAGAAAACATGCAGTGTGATGGTAAACATCAGAGGCTACCATGGGTCAACAGTGTATTTTACATAAATTATAAATTTATATAAATTGATTCTTCTTCCCACACACACTTCACAAGGCCCAACTTGGTTAACCGGAACTTCTACCTGCAGCACCATGTGCTTTCTGGTTCAAATTTAAAATCCTGTCAGAAGACAGGGGATTGAGATAACAGGCTTCAAAGCAGGTATGTACAAATCAGAAGAGGGGAAGTCTCTCAGCTGAGAGACTAAGAGAGAACAGCAGGAAGAGTTGGTATCAGTTGTGCTGACATTTACTGAAACAAACATCAAACCAGCTGCCTTCCCCAAACATTTCCTCTGCCATCATAGAAACTGGCTTTGCTTGCTCCTCTTTCATGTTTTAGTTTCATGGCTACCATTGAATATACAGACTGTCTCTAGTCTAATTTGTAGATATAATTTGTCATTTGTGCTTCTGTTCCCCCCAGTTTTTTCCAAACCTGCTAGTCCACAAGTACTCCTCCTTCTTAATGCTAACTTGCTTTCTGTTGCTTTCATTATCCAAAAATAAAGCTCAGTTCCCTCCCAGAAATCTACCTCTCAGAGAAAGCTTTTAGGATAAGCAGGACTGTCTTCCGAATCTGCCAGGGTCTTTATATTCTAGAGTAGGTGATTCAGAGCAGAAGAGAAAAAGAAAATCATGGGAAAGTGAGAGGAAAACAACACAGAACTGCAGTCAAGGTCGCCAGTATCCTTTTGGTACAGGGATCACCCTAGGTGAAATTATCTCAATTTACCAATCTACAGAGATAAAAAAAACATCCCACTGTGAAAACCACAGAATTCACAGTAGTGTGTGGCACTGATGTACTGCACCATATGATAAAGCAAATTGAGATCAGGCATTTCATGGTGAGGGGAAAATCATGTGAAGAGTTATAATATGGTTAATGGCATTGCAAGGCTGATGGCACTAATTTAACAATTCTCTTCTACGCCTAGGTTATCATACTAATTAGCTACATCTGGAATATTTGTCATTTTAATAGAGTGATTTCGCATTTCCCTTTTGCTCTAGTTCTGCAGTTTCCAACCTGATGTTCAGAGCTTCCAGTAAGTTTTAGTAGATCAGATGCTCTGGGTGATTTGAAGCAAATCACTTTGGAATGGAAAACCATTGAGGATGGCATGGTGGAAAGGATGGAGACATCGAAATCACATGTGTCGATTACAGTGTAGATGCTAGCAATTTATTTCATCTCTCTGTAAGTGTTTCATTAAAAATGGAAATATAGAACCTATCCTGTAGGCTTACTGTCAGGATTAAAATAATCTCTCTCACATGTCTAACATGAGTTCAATAAATGTCCCATATATGGTAATAATAAAGCACAATTCATTTTTTTTTCCAATTCTTTTGATGGTTGCAAGATTCATGGCCTAGTAGGTAATAGTAGAAAATTTTAAGTGAAATCACATGTGTCGATTACAGTGTAGATGCTAGCAATTTATTTCATCTCTCTGTAAGTGTTTCATTAAAAATGGAAATATAGAACCTATCCTGTAGGCTTACTGTCAGGATTAAAATAATCTCTCTCACATGTCTAACATGAGTTCAATAAATGTCCCATATATGGTAATAATAAAGCACAATTCATTTTTTTTTCCAATTCTTTTGATGGTTGCAAGATTCATGGCCTAGTAGGTAATAGTAGAAAATTTTAAGATGTTGGTAAGAATAACTTCATATCCAGGAAATTTTAAAACATTCTTTTCCTCTCTACTCATTTTTTTTAAAAAAGGAGTTTTGCAAATAAGGATGGTTTAATAGAAAATGATGCTTCTTAAAGGTACAACAGAGAAAACCAACAGTTTGCCACACTCAGGAACAGAACTTTTAGAGAGAAAATAAAAATCACTTAACCTTGATTTCAAATTCAAGTCATGTTTAAATATGTTAGCATGGCCTGGATACTTTATGAGAAACTAGACCCAGGACTCACCCTCTAATCACAGGTACATGTAACTGACATAATCATGGACATAGGAGGCATTAGAACACTAACACCTGTAGAAGTGTATTATAATCTGTACAGTATTCTAATATCAAGAATTGTTGTTGTTAAACTATAGGTGGAATCTGGGAAATCTGCCAACAATAATGATTATTATTCCTCAAATACTAACAAAGGCAAAAGAAAGAAATGACAAAAGTATGGTTCACTTACATAAAACTCAAGCCAATTACAGTTACAGCCATCTGGAAAGCTTATTATTTATCTTTAATATTTTCCTCCAGAAATTAATACCAGCATGTAATCTGAAAATATGACATAATAAAAAGGAGCTGAACTAAATCCTTAGCAATAGCTGCTTATGAAAAATTTGAAACTTTCTAGTGTCTCATCCCAAGAAACCCCACCTGTATCAGTACAATGGAAATAACCAAAAGTTACTGATTCTGTCTTTGTTTCTTGTATCTCCATCAGACCCCTATATTTCTTTCTGGTAGAAGTGGTTAACTGATGTCCCTAGGTTTCCCTGGTGGCTCAGACAGTAAAGCA
The DNA here is from genome assembly GCA_006410675.1 of Oreotragus oreotragus. Classification (NCBI taxonomy): domain Eukaryota; kingdom Metazoa; phylum Chordata; class Mammalia; order Artiodactyla; family Bovidae; genus Oreotragus; species Oreotragus oreotragus. Next base: position 486,688 of record SJYX01015261.1, on the reverse strand, counting down.
TCTGCCTCCAATGTGGGAGACCCAGGTTTGATCCCTGGGTTGGGAAGATCGTCTGGAGAAGGAAATGGCAACCCACTCCAGTACCCTTGCCTGGAAAATCCCACGGACGGAGGAGCCTGGTATGCTACAGTCCATGGGGTCACAAAGAGTTGAACATGACTGAGCAACTTCACTTTCCTTTCCTTTTCCATTTCTCAAACCATTAATGCCTATCTGCTTGCACTAAGATAACAGACAAAGCTTTAAAAACATGACATAGAAACATTATGCAGCAAATCCCAAATGGAATATTCTAGACTGAAAGGGAAGACTCTACATTCTAACCATCCCCAAAAGGTAGTCTGCATTCTAAATACAATGAAACCAACCACAAGACATGCAGGTCTTTTATTATGATTTTTGCCCCCTTACTGCCTCTGCCTTACATATCTGAACTCTCTGCAGGCTCTGGGAGGAATTTTCCTCTACTCCACCCTAGACATTTAAACAGGCTCTTAATACTATGACATTCTTTCACACCTCTCTCTCTTTAGTCAAATAAGTCTTCTCCATCCTTTGTGTTTCAGTTTAGCTACTCCTCAAAAAATCCTTCCCTAACCACCCTTTACTACCACTGACCACCATAACCTAGGCTGGTTTTTCCTGTGTGCTCCCATAAAAGCTATCAGAGAGAATTTAGATGACCTGTTAACAAATGTTTCTTCTTCCAGATCATAAACTGCTGAGAGTAAGGCCTGAGTCTGCTTCTCTGTTTTGCCCCTGGCACCTTCCATATGGCAGGCACTCAATAAATACTAGTTGGATTAATGAGTCCTAGGAATCTCATCTCTTTGCATTGATTGCTTAAGAAGGCTTTCTTATCTCTTCTTGCTATTCTTTGGAACTCTGCATTCAGATGCTTATATCTTTCCTTTTCTCCTTTGCTTTTTGCCTCTCTTCTTTTCAGTGCTATTTGTAAGGCTTCTCCAGACAGCCATTTTGCTTTTTTGCATTTCTTTTCCATGGGGATGGTCTTGATCCCTGTCTCCTGTACAATGTCACGAACCTCATTCCATAGTCCATCAGGAACTCTGTCTATCAGATCTAGGCCCTTAAATCTATTTCTCACTTCCACTGTATAAT